>BQNB010046206.1:0-28899 GCA_026074375.1 Tanacetum coccineum | reverse complement strand
TGTATTGCACCAGGTACATAACAGCAAGCACAGGCTGCAAGAAGAACGAAATAATTTATCTATATTCATACCAAAAAAAAATGATAACGTTCAAATGTGAAACACTTATAATATGAAACATTTTTCAACCTAAAATTAATGTGTTTGTAACACTGAGAATACCTGATATGATATCCAAGCTTCCTTCAAACCATGACTTGCAGCAACTAGTGTAAGCTCTGCACACCTCTCTGATGATACTCGTTTCTGATGAAAAACACACTTAGTTACATATGACAATTTCGTACCATCTACTTATGGATGGGTGGGTTTAGGTTGATCTATCTTCAACGGGTAAAACAAAAGATAGCTTAATTTGAGAACATGTTAAACAGGTCGAAAGTTATCCCAAATGTAGCATTGATGCATAAAACCTCCAATATCATTTTATTGGCAATTTAAGATTATTCTTGACAATTATATAATTATTGTAACCATATACCCAAAAACCAGTTATTAAGGGGCAACAAATGTTCCGGGTCAACCCCGCATAACCTCAAACGAGTGTCCATGAATCATCATTTTACTTTTGGTACCAATATAAGGTATGAAACTAACCTCCTTGACTCCCTTTTGGCCCGAGGTGCTTGTATCAGGTGCAACTGATGTTTCTATTGGCCCAGGACAAACAACTGTTACCATGATTCCCTTTTGATAAAACTGGAATCGAAAGAAAATGCACAGTAAGAAAGTAATGGCCGTCATAATTCTGAATTCAGGTTAATATGTTTCCTTTTAGATATCGATGATAGTTTGGCTGTTATGCTATCCTACCAGTTTCTATTAGAAATCATAAATTGTAAAAAACCAATAAGACAATATGATAGTCTACCATCAGAAGATCTTTAGCATACCTCGGACCGTAAGGAATGGAAGTATCCATTTAAAGCAAATTTTGAAGCAGAATACACTGCTTGACCCGGTGCAGGAACCTTACCTGCAGCACTACTCATCTGCATATAGTAGAGGACTTACAAGTTAATAGAGTGAAAATGAGAACATCAATAGAATAGTTTAAAGTTAAGTTACGAGATATATGCATATAACGCGAAGTGTACAAAACGGCATATCAAAACAACTGAATTTCAAAAGTACAAAAATTAGAAGAAACTTAGCAGCTGGCACATATGATTTTCTTAACGTACCACAACAAAGTGTCCTCTTCCTCTCTTCAACATGTGAGGAAGCAGCAGTCGTGTAAGAGATATGGGCCCCATAACATTTACATCAAGTGTAGCCTAGTTTCAAAACAAAAAAAGTAAATATATATAGTAGATTCAAGCTCGCTCACTTCAAAAGAACGATATGGACAAAATACAGAAAACCAGTTATCAGTTGCCCATGTGCCAAGCTAAGAAAATACCTTTAGACTTGCTTCAGGCACATCAAGTGCTGTTGATTTCTGCAATAAGAAATAGACACAAAAAGGAGCAGTGTATTAGCAGTTGAGGTGAGTCCTTGTTATAAGTGGCAGGATGGAAATCTAAAAGGCCGGGCGAGTTGGGTAACGGGTCACCTCTGCTGATCAGGCGCGCCTTTTGTCGAGTTTTTAAACTATCTTATGAATAATTAGTATGACTACAAAATTTATATATTTTCCATTCAAAATCTAAAAATAAGATGACTAATGAGATTTTATACATTAAAAATACGCATTGAGCAATTTTCGACGCATTTGACTTGTCTCCTTCTAAATTAATATTTTTATTTACCTTACGGAGATAAATAGAACCCTATTCGACCCAATTGTAAGTAATACCAGCTGACTAACTTATCTCAGATACTAACATAAATACGACTCATGCAATTACTACAGAGCGTCTGTCTTGTTTTGTTTTCATTTGATTGTGCGAGCCCGTACAAAAGAGTGCAGTGAGCGTTACTTGATTAACGCAATACTACAATCTGTTTAATGACAGTCTAATCCATTCCTTCTACACTACATACACTCATATTTACACTTATATCAACATTGCAATCTCGTAAACATTGTGCAAGTTCCATACCAGCCAAAAGACGACAAAGATTGTGCATTTTTGTACTAAAATAATGCTAACTTACAGGTCGCTCGAAAGCTGCATTATGGATCATGTAATCCACACCTGCTCCACCAAATAAGGATACAGCTTTCTCAACAACCTCTTTGATTGCATCTTCACCAGAACTCAAATCTAAAGGTAATATCTCTACCCCTTCAGGTCCGTGTTTTCCTAAATTCAAATCTAAAACTGTTTTAAGACCATGTAAAAAAATTACAAAACATTCATACGTAAAATCCTCTAAAGCTGTGATAGAACATACCAGCAATCTGTTTCTTTACTCTTTCAAGTTCTGACTCGTTTCTTGCAGAAATAATTATCTTAGCTCCTAAAGTTGCAAGTTGCTTAGCAAGAACCTCGCCTTCAAGCAATGAAAACAAGATTATCAAAAAACAACTTCACATATTTTATATAAATATGCTAGATTTGCTCAAGTCTTAACTTCCGAGCACGTAGAAATGGAAACGGCAAAAGCAATAACCAAAAGCTAATATATTACTTACCAATTCCGCGACTTGCGCCAGTGATCCAAACAACCTGTAATTCATTCAAAAACAAACACATAGAACAATATAAGTTATCAATAGACGATTATGAAGAAAATAACATCTTCAAGTAAACATACATACATACATATGACAGAAGATATATTTAAATGATATGAGACGTTGTTCCCCCTTCACGTCTAGGGGGTGAGGGGTGTTTGGGATTGCTAATTAAAACTTCCTACGTTTTTCGTAATCAGATAAGCAGTTTGGCATAAGCAACTCTGAACTTATAAGTTGTTTAGAATTGCTCATTTTAAACTGCTTAATAAGTCTGTAACAAGTAAAAACTGCTCATGTCATTCTACATGGGTGTTTAGGACTGCTTATATTTAAACTGTTTAATAAGTCGGTCACACTAGAAACTGTGTATTTCAATATCAATAATCAGAAATTTGTAATAAGTATAAGTGGCAAAATGGCGTCTAAACGGGTCCGGGTCTTGACATGTCATTTGGGAACACGGGTTTAAACGGGTCACCAGTTTTTATTTTTTTTGAGTAAAAATAATGATAAGATCCGTTATAAATTTGCATTAACCCGTTGGTTAATTGTTATACAATCGGACTTTACATCAAATAACCAATTGGACTCATCTAATATATTTAATACTTGTTTACTTATACTAAATTACAGAGTTAGGATCAAGGTAATCTTAAAATGAGAAGGATGAGAGGTAACTATAACCGGAAATCCGAGATGCACCATGCATCCCGATAATCTTAATATGTTTCATAATGTGTTTTCTAGCTTTTAATTAAAAATGCATATACGTATATTAGGGGGTGTTTGTTTCGACTTATATGTGAGCTTATGAGCTTATTTAATTTCGTCTTATATTTCATAAGCCTCAATTTTCTGGCTTATATGTGGACTTATGGGCTTATATAAGTTTATCAAATTGTAATAAACTTATATAAGCCCACAAGTCTCAAAATGAATAGAGATGCATTTAATTCAAATCGATGCAGCTTAAATGCATGGTTATAAGCCACTTCTTATATTAAATTACATAAAGAAATAAAAATTGATAAGATAAGCACCTTATCTTGAAAAGATTGAGGCTTAAGTTTTCCTTTGAACATCAATGTGAAATCACCTGCACAGTAAGAAATTACTACTAATAAATATCTCAAAGTAAGTAAGTAGGTAAATAATGTATAATTAATGTAATTACCATCACCAGTGATGAATTTGTGTGAAGCGGTGACAATTAGAGCAACAATTACTGAAGAAACGATTATTCCTAACATTTTTCTTTTCTTTTCTTTTTGGTAATTTGTGATGAGAGTAGTTGTTGTTTCAAGTTGAGTTTTAGTTGAAAAAAAAGAAAAGTATGAAATGAATGATCGCTGTTTCTCGGCTCTTTTGGTTTGCCACTCCAATTAACTTCCTTTTCTTTTTAACCAGGTTTTTAAGCTGGGATTCTATGCGCTAAGTTTTATGTGAAGTAGACTAACTTTGCAATGCAAGGGAACGCTAGGCTGAGGCTGAGGCTGAGGCCGAGACCGAGACCGGAGATTATATTATAAGTCGAAAATGAAGCTTATATTTTTATAAAGTTGTTTGGTGAATTAGTTGGAGCTGAAGCCTATTAATGAAAAATCGCATAAAACTACATAAAATTAAATTAAGTTAAAATCATATATATTTTCAGTTTTTACGTGATAATAAGTCATATATTTAAGGGTATTTAAGCAATTTGACTAACTATAAGTCTCCTTAAGCCTCTCTTTATGACCTTAGGCTTATGGAGACTAATGACTTATAAGCTCTTCTATAAGCTCGCGTGATAAACGAGACTTATTTTATAAGTTGGTTTATTTTAAAAGCTCAAGCCCCTATAAGCCCGGCCGCCAAACATACCCTTTATCTCGGGGTTGATAATTTTTTTACGGAAATAGTCCTTTGGTTAGTGGTGAAAAAACTCACGACTTCCAAGAGTGTACTGCTGAATATATATATATATATATATAATTTTTTCGTTTTTTTTCCAAAAGATCAAAAAAGTTGGCTTATAAACATAACTGAAATGAAATAACTTTGTAAGCTAGATAAATATATTACTGTACTAATATTTTTTGAAGAAATAAGAGGGCAAGAGAAAAATAAAATAATATATAAATAAATGAAAAATTATTTTAGAGGTTCATTTCCAACAAAGATATCTATATTGTATTTTCGTTAATTATTTAACGATCATCTGTTATGTTTTACATTCTCACTCCACCTCCAACCACTGTCACCATCACCACTACAAAGTACCACCTCCACAACCAACCTCACCCACCACCGTGGTAAACCACCACCACCAAACCCAATCACAATCGTTTTACCCAAATGCAACCCACCATCGCCACCAACATTATCGTCACCACCACTGTTACCTCATAACCAACACCGTCGTCGTTACTGTTAGAAATTGGGTAAGGGTTGTGATTAAACTTGGATATCTTCTAGAATCGTGTAAGATCACTTTTCGTATAAAATATTTCGACCCTACTTGTGCATGGGTATTACGAAATCTTTGTGGGGATAATTCAAGAAGAACATTTTGATTCTAGGCATAATAATCAAAGCAAGAACAAAGAGAATTGTGTGTTTTTCGTATGTTATAATGAGAACAATGTTGTTTGTTAATAAACAAAAAACTTTTGACATTTATTGGCAGTTAAGTTGGTTAAATTCGGTTAAATCTGAAAAGTCACAACCTTTCACCAACAGTCATGTTGGTTGGATTTTGGCGGGAAAAACGGACGAGTCTACTCATAACGATTCATAAAAATCGTTTGGGGCTCTGCCCCTTGACTCCGCAAGGGGGCGCAACCCCCTTGACCCCTGCATCTTTGTCGTGGTCGAAAACACATTAGCTCAGCGAGTGTGTACTCCACACTTTCCTAACTCGTATTTGAGGCTAATATGAAATCTCATTGGTCTCTAGTAAATCACAATTACCTAAAATAGTTGATGACACTAAAATCATCAACAGTTACTAACCTAGCCCACTGTCAGCATCACCACCTTTCCCACCCACCATCCCCGTCGGTAGTTGGTGGTGTTTGGGTTGATGCTGGTGTTAAGAGGGGTTGGTGGTTTGTGGCGATGGTAGCGATGGTGATAGGTGGTGGCGGTGGCGACAAACTTGAAATGTAAAGCTTAACGAAAGATCCTTAAATATTTAACAAAAACACATAAACTCACCAACAAAATAAGCTTCTTTTTATGTCAAATTTTGTCACGCGTGGTTGGACCAATTTTGGCACTCAGTTGTAGTGCGTACCACAAAACCTTTTCTTTTTGCACGTGTGTGGTGAAGTATGTTTATGTGTTTGGTTTGGTGAAGATTGAATATTAAATGTTTGACATCTTATATCTTGATGTGTTTGAGCCAAGACTAGTTGATTTAGTTTTTATGTATAGCCAAGACTAGTTGATTTAATGAACTCTTAAGTTTAAGTCTTGAGCGGGAGTTTAATCCAACCCACATTAAACCAAATCCTAACCGAAAATCACATATAACTAAAACCGATAGCCGAACCGATCCTTGGTAGTTTATTTTATGTGTATCGTTTTGGTTTTCAAATGTCCATAATTGGGATGCAAACAAGCACAAATTTTATAATTATTCGACTCGATCGAGTTGAGCTTTTATCGAGTTTAAGCTCCAGGTCAATAACAACTTTAAAACAAAAGCAAAGGGCAAAAATGCAATAACACAAATCCACAAACGTAAACCCCTAAACAGCCACACCGCTCCACACACACTTTTTCCCTGACCTCCAACAAACAACAATGGCGGCGGCTAGAAACACACTCTTGAAATACCTGCGCGTGAGCGTCACGCGACAATCACCAGCTCAAAACCCATCAAGGCTCATCTCTGTTAATCTTTTCCGACGACATTTCTCAACTGAAGAAGTGAGAGGATCGTTTTTGGATAAATCTGAAGTCACTGATCGTGTTGTTACTTGCGTTAAAAATTTCCAAAAAGTTGACCCATCAAAGGTACATATATTTATAACTTTATATTTTATAAACTTTTAATTGTTTGTGTGGTTATTATATGTGAAATATGATAAGTTATAGATCTGTGCCAAAACTAGCTCTTTTATAAAAAGTGTAGAATGACGTAAAAGCGAAATGAATGCTTGTTTACCTAGTGTCTATATAGGACCGGTTAAACAAAATCTAAGGGGGTGTTTGTTTAAGCTTATATGTGGGCTTATGAGTTTATTTGTTTTCCGCCTTATATTTCATAAGCCTCAATTTTCCGGCTTATTTTTAAACTTGTGGGCTTATATCAGTTTATTATGATATGGTAAACTTATACTCCCGTATAAGTTTATTATGATATGATAAGCTCATATAAGCCCATAAGTCTCAATAAGCCGAAAATTGGGGCTTATGAAATATAAGCCGAAATCAAATAACCTCATAAGCCCACATATAAGCTTAAACAAACACTTCCTTAGATTTTGTTTAACCGCTCCCATATAAACACTTTAAAAAGTTCTTAACCAAACGTAGCGATATATATGTTTGTTTGGGATTAGTTATATTTAATTTAGTCAATTTGGAATGCCAAAAGCTAGATTTGGTATATATATGGGGCAAAACTAGCGGTTTGTGTTATACAAGTGTTTTGTAAAGTGGCGATATGTGTGATAATGGGTATGTTTTGGCAAGGAGCTTTTAAGAGCATTTAGGAGCCGAGCAGTGAGCTTTTAAAATTGATTTGGCTAGGAGCGTTTAGCATTTACATTGTTTTACATTTTATAATCACTGATACAACTACGTTACCAAACACTTTAATAAAACAAACAACTGCGTGCTAGTGTTATTGCCACTGATAGTTTTTCCAAACATACCTTCGTATATTTGGCAAAACTAGTAGTTGTGGCAAGCAATAACAATTAACAGTATCGTAGTTGTTTATTTAATAAATGTGTTTGGAAACGTCAGTGTTGTAAATATCGGTCTTGGCGGCCGATATATCACTGATATATCGCTTATCGGTGGTCAACCGATACGTTTTTTCACTTATCGGTAAAAAATCGGTTTTGGTCAAAATCGGTCAAAATCAGCCCATTTTTGGTTTTTTTTTTTATTTTTTTTATTTGGTATTCTGATTTTCTTGATTGTGATTTAATAAAAGTATACAAAACTGAATTAAAACCACACATAATGTATATTTTACAACATATACATAAGATATATAGTTAAAAATAATAAGAATATTAAAAAACTTATTAAATATATATATATTTTGCAGAATTCCTTTATAATTTAGGGTCTCCGCCGAGAAACCGATATATCGCCGCCAAGACCGATATATCGCTTAAAGGGGGTCGACCGCCGAGGTACCGCCGAGCGATATTTACAACACTGGGAAACGTAGCTCTATTAGTAATTATTAAGTGTAAAATGACGTAAAAGGCTAAACACCTCTTAAAGTAGCATTTGAAAAGTAGCGTTTTTTGGGAAAAACAAAACTGTCAAACGGCTAACTAGCTTACATTTGTAAAGGCTAAACAGTCCTTAAAGCTTCATGCTAAACATTGTGTAAATATGAGCGGTTAAATAAAATCCCTCAAGAATTGTATTCTAAACGCTAGACGCTTCAAATAGCTTTACTATTCATATTGAGATTAATCCACATGATGATTTTTAAGTTTGAGAAAGTGTAAAAAGAAGAATTAGGTAAAGTATGTGCATAATAGCATCAGGGTACTGTTAAAGGTAATTTAGGTCATAAGTGACAGTGGTTTTCAAAGCTGAAATGATAATTTGATGTGAATTTATTTGTGCGTCGGGGTTGTATTCTGCCATTGCGAAGATCTTAATATGCAATATGTTATGTTTCGCTTCCTGGAAGTCTGGAACCACTGTTGTGAGTGAGCCATTGTTTCATTTTCTATGAGATATGTGGTTTCGTTTTTGCTTTGTGTCTTTCTATTTTTAGTTAAATGTTAAGAATATGCTATGTGGCTTGTGTGTGAAATCTTGGTATGAAGCAGTCGCCCGATCATTATGATGATGTATGAATTTTATGGCTGATAGTCCATGTATAGTGTGATATGAAGTAGTCACAGATCATTTTGATGATGTATGGATTTCTTGATTGTTAGTCTCACTATAAGCTGATATTGGATTCACAGTGATAATGTGGCTGACCCTTGCCAGAGCTCGTATCATTTTGTAGTTTTTTGTCTGGTTCTCTTCGTGAAAATTAGCATAAACAAATAACAGGATTAGCTGTAAGCATTTAACGACTTAGTAACCTACATAAGGAAACTTGTGAGTTATGTTTGGTGACAATATGTTGAAGCAAGTTCTTCTCTTAATTTGCGAGTATTAATTGTCCGAAACAGTACAGTGGTAATTGTTAAAAAGGGTGGTGATCAGTTTGTACGACGAGTCGGTATGGGTTTTGTTAGTAAGCTAATTGGGCAGTTTGCAACAACCTGTCCCACATTGGTTATGAATCCAAAATGATACATGAGTTGTGTAGGTGGCAAAACAGACAGGTCGCTGTGCGGGTCAAATGGTCGGGCAATCAATCATCATTTTTTTTGTAGTTCTATTTTGTAAACCAATAATGTGATTTAGGACATTGTAAACATTTGAGTGCACTTCAGGTGTCACTTGATCTGTTTGAACCGTTTCATTTGCAGCTTACATTTTGATTTCTATTTATTAAATACAACCCCGATCGGCCTATCTTGATATAATTTGGCACCTCTATATTTGGATATAATTTGGCACCTCTAGATTTTTCATGCTAGTTTCTCAATGCATAACTTGAATTTGAACCTGTATCTCATCTTTTGCAGGTTACACCAACTGCTCATTTCCAGAACGATCTTGGGTTAGACAGCTTAGATACAGTCGAGGTTGTGATGGCTCTTGAAGAAGAGTTCGGGTTTGAGATTCCTGACAACGAAGCTGACAAAATTAGCACCATCAGCCATGCCGTTGACTTCATTGCATCTCATCCCCAGGCAAAATAAGGAGTTTGACACCAACTATTTTCTTTTATGGATTTAAATGCAAAAAGCATATGCATTAGGAGACTATTTCCTCCGGCTTATTTCTATTTTTCTTCTTAATGTTACCGACTTACTGTACACTTGTCGTGTGGTGCTTCACGTTTTGCATAATACCTGGTAATCGGAAATTACTTTAGTATCAGTTCAGGTGGTTATTACTGTGGATGTTAGTGTGTTCGTTGGCGCTTGTTGCTTAAATAAGTGCAGTTGCGGCTGCAATTGGTACATCTTGAGTAGATTAGAGAAACTTGTGAGATTCCCCTTTCTTTGTATGCGCTTTCATTAAATTACATTTGGATGATGACGATATGTTGACGCAAGTTTTCTCTATACTGATTTGCAAGTATTTTTTTTTTCTTCAAAACAATGTAGGTGATTTCTAAACCTATAATATAGGTTCTTAGACGTTGAATTTAGAAACATGCGATTCGTTTAGTTGGTTTTTGGAAAAATCGGGATCTCGACCTGTATGAGCATTGAAGCTTTTGTTGTTTTTTTGGTCAAAGATCTTTTATCTTGTGATCAGTTGCTGTATCCACCCATTTGGATATGCTTATAGTAATGTGCTACTGGGGTGTGATCATGTTAGAAGTGAACTAGACAACTGAAACTGAACTAGACGACTATTCCAGATGTTACATTTAAAGGTTAATAATGGTTTGATACTCTAATTTTAAGTCAATTTATTTAAAACTTTTTTAGACAGTTGTCTTATCCGTAAGTTTGATTGACTTGTTGAAATAGCCATTATAAGTTTATAACAACTATTACAAGATATTACTTTAAATGTTTGTTTTTAAGTTTAATGATCTTTTCTTAGCAAATAAATAAATAAAATTCAAAACTATTTACATTTAACTTACCATTTTCTCTAGGTTCATACATTACATTTTTTTTTCCTATTCAGACAACATTTGAAAATCCGTCAATTTTGTGTATCCTGCGAGTGGATACTAGCGTGTTGCGACGGGACTATTTTATTGTTGCCGTTTGAATTTTTTGTTGTTGTATGCTTATGTTTATAGCTTTAGACGTTAGCTACATTTGAAGTAATCCTAAGTTGTATAGCCTAAAAGGTTTGTTAGAAATACGAAAAAGACTCGGTCACTCCTAAAATGTATTTCGTAGCTCGTAGTAGAGATGCAAATAAATCGGTTAAAACCGGTTTTCGGTTATTAGAAAACCGGTTTTAAAAAAACCGGTTTTTCTAATAACCGGTTTCGGTTTTATCGGTTTTTTTGAAATCGGTTTTTTTCGGTTATAAATGTTCGGAATCGGTTTTTTTCGGTTATAAATTTTCGGAATCGGTTTTTTACCGGTTCGGTTTTTTTCGGTTATAAATGTTCGGAATCGGTTTTTATACCGGTTCGGTTTTTTTCGGAATTTAAAACTTCGAATATTTATTTAATAAACTTGTTAATTATCAAACATTTAATTAAACAATACACCGGAAACATACTAAACAAATACAATCATAACTTTTTATTTGCACCGGAAACATACTAAAAAAATACAACCATAACTTTTATTTAAACAATACAATTATACAACTAAAAATATATAAATACTAATACATTTCGAGCTTCGGCATGGCCATCACCCGAAAACATATTAGTGTACTCAAGTAGTCAAAAAAGAATTTTTTTTTTTTTTAAACTATTAGTGTTCGGTTATATTAGTGTACTCAAGTAGTGTTTTTTTAAAAACATTTTTTTAAAAACTATTAGTGTTTTTTTAAAAACATATTAGTGTACTCAAGTACTCAAGTACTCAAGTAGTTAAAACCGGGTTTTTTTTAAAAAAACTATTAACGGTTATAAAAAAAAAAAAAAAATTAAAAAAAAAAAACCGGTTTTAACCGGTTTTTTTAAAAAACCGGTTAAAACCGGTTTTAAAACCGGTAAAAAACCGGTATTGCAAAAAAACCGAAAACCGGTCTAACCGGTTCGGTTATATTTAACCGAACCGGTTAAAAAAAACCGGTTTCGGTTTTTTCGACCGGTTTTTTAAAAAACCGGTTTGGATTTTCATCTCTAGCTCGTAGTTAAACATTGTGTAAAGTAAGCTAATCGGGCCAAGCCCATGGCACCAAAGGCCCATAGCCGGCCCCTATGTAAGGATATAAATACCCTCTCCTTCCATGGAGAGGGTGTTGGTTCATTTCACAAATTTATGCATTACATGTTTCTTTCTCTCACTAGAAGTGTCCAACCATCTTTCTCTCTTTAGATTTCTTTCTTTCATTTTTTATAGATTGTTGTGTGATTTGATATTCTACAGTTAGTATCAGTCGTCATGGGGTTATATCGTGTGATTTGTGTGCGTTTCTTTTGGTTTTATTTGTGTTCGAAAGTCATATACTCGAAAATCTTGTTCCGTAATTTTTTGGTGTTAAAAACATTAAAGTTTATGTTTTTAAGCAAGATATAGGCTTAGGATATTTAGTCGTACAAGAAAAATCAAGGAAAAACGTCAAAAGGGTGTCTTTTAGGTGATTTTTTGTGTTTTGTTTCGTTCTTCGTTCGTGCGAAATACGTATCCTTGAATTGTGCGAAATACGTATTTTTGTACGAAATATTACAGGTTTTGTGTCATGCGAAATATTACAGGTTTTGGTTTGTGCGAAATACTTATTCCCACGAAACAAAACTCTGCCAAATTTTACACAAGTGTGCGAAATATGTTTTGTGTAACAGGTGTGCAAAATATGTTTATGTAATAATTGTGCAAAACAGGTTATGTAACACTTGTGCGAAATACACATTTGTGCGAAACAAAACTCTGCAGGATTTTACATAGGTGTGCGAACATTACATTACACATTTGTGCGAAACATTACATTACACAGTTGTGCGAAACATTACAATTTTCAGGATATTTTCAACGGTTTATCTTACTTTGTAAAATCCCGCGAAATACTTAGCTATTTTCTCGGTTTTAGTTAAGATCTGTAAAATCCTGTGAAATACCAAGTTTAATCACCTTCAACAACAACTCCTTAACACAATTCTCCTTTATCATTGATCGATTAAATTTCTTCATTTCATATAACAATCATTTGAAAATGACTACATTAGCTGAGCACATGATAGTTGCTGGTGCCGAGAACCGTCCTCCTATGCTTGACAAGTCTATGTATAACCCATGGCAGAGTCGTATGTGGCTATACATCAAAGGAAAGAAAAACGGTAGAATGATGCTTGAATCTATTGAAAATGGACCTCTTGTCTATCCGACTATTAAAGAAGATGGCAAAATTCGTGAGAAGAAATATGCAGAACTCAGTGAACAAGAAAAGCTTCAAGATGACTGTGATGTTCAAGCAACTAACATTGTTCTTCAAGGTCTCCCACCAGATGTGTATTCCCTTGTCAATCATTGTAAGGCGGCTAAAGATATCTGGGATAGAGTCAAGTTACTCATGCAAGGCACTGAACTGTCATATCAAGAACATGAATGTAAACTATACAATGAGTTTGACAAGTTTACTTCAGTCAAGTGTGAATCACTTTATGAGTATTACTTGCGCTTTGCTCAACTTATTAATGATATGCACACAATTGGCATGCCAATGCAGCAAGTTCAAGTGAATACAAAATTTCTGAACGCTCTTCAACCAGAATGGAGCAAGTTTGTGACTGATGTCAAGTTAGCAAAGAACATGTATAATACAAACTATGATCAGTTGTATGCATATCTTAGTCAACACAAGGGACATGCAAATGAAGCACGAATGCTGCGTGTAAGATATCCGAATCCACTTGCATTGGTTGCTAACTATCAAACTCAGTCAAATTCTGCTCAGTATCCACAACAGATATCATCAATTCCTCAACAAGCTCATTCTTCTCAATTATACTTACCAATTTATGAAGCACCTCATCATCCACAACCATACCAACATGCATTCCAGACCCACCTCAATCATACACCACCATCAGTTCCTCAAAATGCATATCATACCCCTCCAATTTCATAACAACCTGATGAGGTGTCATTTTATACACTTTTTCGGGGCCATTTAACCCCCTAGATCATACAAATATGCCCAAATTATGTGCTTAATCGTTTGTTTTCATGTTTTTAGCACTTGGATGACATTTGGAGGAAATACACGTGACTTAGGCTCATTTGAAGAAGAAACAAACAAGATTACGACTCTACACCAAGAATCATGAAGAATTGTGCATACAGCGTGTGGAGACGGCGTCACCATCATAAAGTGACGGCGTCAGGATCTTCATCGTGACGGCGTCAGAGATCCAGTGACGACGTCAGGACGTGGCCGACTTAAAGATGATCTAGAATCATTCACGTGGCGACGACGTCAATACTTCAAAGCGACGTTGTCGCGTCGTTTTCATTATATATATAAAACCGATTTTAGTGTTTTAAGTGTGTAACTTTGTATAACTTTTGGGAGACGAACCCTAGTTATTTTAGTAGCTTTTTAGGCCGTTTTTAGGGCCTCGAAACCCTATTGTAACTACCTTTAATCCATGTTTTAATCAAGTAAGATTGTTTATCATTAATCATTCAATATGTCTATGTGTTGTTTGATTGATTTATGCTCTTGCTTTCTTTATAACATGCTAGGCTAAACCCTCCTTTGTATTTAATTATGATTGCATGAAACTTAGGTTGTAGATCCTTTTAATGTTGCTTCTTGTTAATGGATGTGCGCGTTAGGCTCTAGAAAACTAGCCATAAGATATTAAATTGGCATAGACGTCTAGGGAAACGCGAGTGTGTAGAAAAGATACCATCGGTAATAGTCTTCATACTACCTTACCCCCTAATATGGTTGATCCCTCTTAAGATATTTCACATGCATTTAATATACTCTTAGGGGCCTTGTAATAGTCTTCATACTACCTTACTTGTGTGTTGCCTTAACGGAATATTAAATAGACGGCGGGTTCGTGTAATTCGTTCATGACTTAGGAAATACTTACACAGATCATCACAAGTGTGACAAAGCAACATATCTAGGAGAAACAATATGAGGAGTAGTGCATGATTAGGTAAATACATCTTTTTATCATAAAGTTATCACCAGTAGTTTAGATTATATTTAGTTTAATTAGCTAAAACAAACCAACCTCTCAAAACCATGATATTTACTTGCTTTCTTAAAAATATAAAAACACAAAAAGAATCTTCTCTCAACCCCTTAGAATTCTGTTAGACCGTGTTCGATCCTTCCCAACTTATTCGCCTAGAGAACGATAACAACCCCCGAGTCTTGCCTTACTACACTACAACGGTTAGGTACTCTGCCTAGGGGATTTTAAAGCTTCCTGTGAAGTCTTCACAACCTCCACATCAAGTTTTTAGCGCCGCTGCTAGGGAATAGTTAGGTTCCGAACTTAGTTTAGCTTAGTTCTACTCACTTGAATCCTTTCAAGTGAGATTATATTTTCTGTTTATTAGCTTTCTTGTAGTCTATCTTTTCTTTGTGCCTTTTGTTTGTAACTCTTTCGTTCACCATCATGATGTATGAAAGACCACCTACCACACCCTTTCAAAACCCACCATGAAACACAACCTTCCTATTTCAAAGATATACCTTGGTGTTCCAACAACATCAAGATGAATTTATCTATGATGCATGGACTTGTTTCAAAAACTTAACCCTCATCATGGCCTCAATTTATGGCCCCTTACTCAATTATTTTATGATCATGTCGACGACTATACCCGAATGGACCTTAACTTTGCAGCAGATAGGAACCTTAGGGAATTAAGTGTTGAAGAAGCATGGAAAGCCATAGAAAATTTTGCCCAAGGCCAAAAAGAATGGGACAACCCACCAAACATTATTTCTGAACAAGAAGTAGCAAATTTGAAGGCTCAAGCAAAAAGATTGTTTGGAAATAAGAATGTTTAGGTTGATATGCATAAAGGTATAACATGGGATATGATGGAAAATCTGCACCCACAAAGTACCCCACAAGTCCTCTTATCATTTGAGGAAAACACACCGCCCGTGACTTACCCAGATGAAGTAGAAGAGATTATGGGAATCCCGATTGAGGTAGAACCTTTAGACGAAACACCACTAGAGGATTTAGGCTTGAATACTTATAATCATGACATTCCTCTTAGTTCTAGGGAAATTCCTAGTTTTGATGAACTGGAGCCTCAACCAAAGCTCTTACCTAATTGTCCATCCTTAGATATAAGTTTTAGAGAAGAAAGAGGCCCCGACCCACCCATCAAACCAAATAGTCTGGATAGTTTTAGGATGAAGGTAGTTGATCACTTAACCATTCATACACCGCCTTTACCTCACATGGAGTCTTTCTACCCTAAGGATGTGTATTGCTATTATCACCCATGTCTAGATGACCCTAAGAAACATTATGGATTTAAACCGGGTTTATTAGGACATAGTGGATCCCTAGGTGTTGATTTTTCAAAATTGAAGATGATAGAAGATGATTGGGAATTCAAATTTAAAGAAGTTTCTTTTCTAAAAAGTGGACTTAACTCACCCATTAAGCCAAAAGAAGTAGAGAATGTTAGGATTAAAGAAATAGATCATTTGAAGCATATGATTTAACAACCAATTTTCCAGCATATGACCCCTTCTCACAACGATGGTGTGTACCGTTACTATCACCCGCACTTGAACTTAAGTGTAGGGGAACCCTCCCTTTATCTGTAAATAAGGGTAGAGTCAGGCTCGTGACTCGAACAAAAACAAGCGCTTTTTGGGAGGCAACCCAATATTTATTTTTCCCGCACATTAGGAGTGTCTTGTGTTTTAATTCTTTATTGTTTGTTTTATAATGTTTGAATCATTTTGTAATTATGCTTTGTTTGTTTGTAACTTCGTCTTATCTACAATCAAAGGTATTTTGCATAAAATAAGTGTAGGGGATATATTCGGTTTATAAGAACCATATTTAAACATTTAAAATAAATTGTTTAGATTAATTTGCGTCAGTTTCGAGTCATATGATTGTAATGATTAACCCCAGGTTTTTATGCAGTGTTTTCTACAGATATAACTAATAAAATTGCGTGCAAGAAATTTCTCATTAAAAACAAAGAGGAAATCTTCACAGTGCGTGGAGACAGCGTCGGGATTAAACCCGAAGGCGTCGCATCTCCAGTAATGTGAAGATTCGAAAATTTTCAAGTATTTTTGAAAAATAAAATGTGCAATATTTAAAAGTTGTAATTTTGTTGTAAACCTGTAGAAACCTATGATTATATCATCACTTTCATCTTATCTTTACTGCTTTTATAGAGTCAAAACCCTAAACTCTCATTGTATATATCACATCTCGTCGATTTTATGCTTGGTGTAGTTGTCTTTGTCTTTGATTTACAGGTTATATTTGACGAGAAGAAGCTTGGAAGTTCTTAGGAAGTTTTATTGGACGACTCTTGGAGGACGATCTAACCAGTTATCGCATGTTTCTTCTCCATTATTGAGCAAACTAGGGGAGTACTAGTTTCTTTTACTTTTTTCTTTTCCCTTTATTCTTTTTTACGGGTACTTTTAAGAACATTAGGGACACTGTTCAACTTAAGTGTAGGGGGAATAAGCCTTAGAAACTATTCCTTCATTTGCCAATTGCTTTGTTCTTAAAATGATGGGTAATATATCAAAACATAACATAAAAAGGTAACTTTGACCAAAATTTAAATTTTATATACACAATACAAACTAAAGTCCTTAGTTATTAAATCGCTCATGGATAGGGATTTATATGACTAGCACAAAAACCCTTAAAATTCCACCCCAAAAATATGAGGTTCGCCTTTAGATCTATAAGAATTCGGGTATCCATTATTGATACCCAAGATAGTTTATACCTTTAGCTTGTTCGAGTTAAGGTTCGAATGCAGTCATTATGTTTCCTATTTTGTCGTTACGGAAGTGTACGTATGGTCTTTGTCGGCCTTTTTACCTTCCTGGAGCATTGGTGTTAGTATTAAATTATATGAGTGTACCGATAGTATTAGATTTAAATCTATGAACTAGTTTGTGATGCATCCCGAGACCGCATAGTGAGAACTAGGATTTGCTAGATAAGAGGCAATAGAATAACCTAATGTTATTTAAAACCTGTAATTGTTATGATGGTCACCTCGATCATATAACTATCCCACACCCTTGTCATGCACTCATTTTTAGTGCAGGATACCCCTTGTATAACCCTCCGAGCTTATCCTTTTTCACGGTTCTTGTAATTTTCTGGTTAAGCCGGACTATTAATGAAGAGCATTGTCACCCTTGAACCAATTGTTACACCCAAATCGCCTTAGCCTACCTTATATGTACTCGCTTTTAGTACATTATTTTCTTAACCCAAGTTAATTATTGAGTACACGGTTGCTAAGTCCTTATCCTTGTAAATACAACTTTGGGACGATTAGGATTCATAGTAGTATTCATCTTATAAAGAAGTGGGAAAGAAGTAATTTATTACCCCCAATAGAGCTCGATAAGCTCCATGTTATGTTAATCCACCTCAAATCGGGTCATTAGTTAGATTGTAAATATTGAGTATGTAAAAGTTTAAGTGTAGGGGTGTATCTATAAACCCCCATGGTGTATTATATGTTTAAGCAATGGCAGGGCAAAAGTGTACGAAAAAAATGTATATAAAAAAAGTGATAAAAAATTGTACGGGCTGCCATTTGCTTATGTTTATGTTTATCATAGAGTCAAGAAAAGAAAAAGAAAGAGATTGATGTAGAGTTATGTAGAGTTTGTATATCTTTGTCCGAGTCTTGGCTTAGCAACCAAATCAGCGTGTATTCTTATAAATAATTAGCTAACCCTTTCAACCAAATTCACCCAAAAGCCACCCAAATATATCCCATCCGTTTCGTTTTCGTTAATGTTATCTTACACCTACACCCCACAACCCTTTAAAAATCTCTCTTTGACAGTAATGACTAGTACTTGCGCCTAAGCGGTGGAGGTTTTGATCCTTTACCAAGCCTATGGTAATTTATATGCTATGACAGGTAATGAGTGTTGATTTCCCATTTCCCATAGTTGTTATAATTTATTATACACCCGAGTGAAAGAGAGAATCCTAAACACTTATGTGAGGTGCTAGTATATACTTTTCGTGCTTTTAATTATGAGGTCTAGAAGGTTGTGTTGTAAAATGCTTTTAAAGAGTAGGTTAAATGCCCCCAATATTGCTATTGTCTAGGTAGAAAAGCCCATTTGCTTAAGAATAAGCAAATCCTAAGTGTAGGGGTATTTGATGAGGTGTCATTTTATATACTTTTTCGGGGCCATTTAACCCCCTAAATCATGCAAATATGCCCAAATTATGTGCTTAATCGTTTGTTTTCATGTTTTTAGCACTTGGATGGCATTTGAAGGAAATACACGTGACTTGAGCTCATTTGGAGAAGAAACGGACAAGATTACGACTCTACACCAAGAATCATGAAGAATTGTGCATACAACGCGTGGAGACGGCGTCACCATCATAAAGCGACGACGTCAGGATCTTCATCGTGACGGCGTCAAAGATCCAGCGACGGCGTCAGGACGTGGCCGACTTAAAGAGGATATAGAATCATCCGCATGGCAATGACGTCAAGACTTCAAAGCGACATCACCGCGTCGTTTTCACTATATATACAAAACTGATTTTAAGGTTTTAAGTGTGTAACTTTGTATAACTTTTGGGAGACGAACCCTAGTCATTCTATCAGCTTTTTAGGTCGTTTTTAAAGCCTCAAATCCCTATTGTAACTATCTTCAATCCATGTTTTAATCAAGTAAGATTGTTTATCATTAATCATTCAATATGTCTATGTGTTATTTGATTGATTTATGCTCTTGCTTTCTTTATAACATGCTAGGCTAAACCTTCCCTTGTATTTACTTATGATTGCAAGAAACTTAGGTTGTAGATCCTTTTAATGTTGCTTCTTGTTGATGGATGTGCGCGTTAGGCTCTAGAAAACTAGCCATAAGATATTAAATTGGCATAGACGTCTAGGGAAACACGAGTGTGTAGAAAAGATACCATCGGTAACAGTCTTCATACTACCTTAACCCTAATATGGTTGATCCCTCTTAAGATATTTCACATGCATTTAATATACTCTTAGGGGCCTTGTAATAGTCTTCATACTACCTTACTTGTGTGTTGCCTTAACGGAATATTAAATAGACGACGGGTTCGTGTAATTCGTTCATGACTTAGGAAATACTTACACAGATCATCACAAGTGTGACAAAGCAACAAATCTAGGAGAAGCAATCTGAGGAGTAGTGCATGATTAGGTAAATACATCTTCTTGTTATAAAGTTATCACCAGTAGTTTAGATTATATTTAGTTTAATTAGCTAAAACAAACCAACCTCTCAAAACCATGATATTTACTTGCTTTCTTAAAAATATAAAAACACAAAAATAATTTTCTCTCAACCCCTTAGAATTCTGTTAGACCGTGTTCGAGCCTTCCCAACCTATTCCCCTAGAGAACGATAACAACTCCTAAGTCTTGCCTTACTACACTACAACGGTTAGGTACTCTGCCTAGAGGATTGTAAAGCTTCCTATGAAGTCTTCACAACCTCCACATCACAACCACAAGTTGAGTTTCTCCAACTTGACTCAGGACTTGCTGTTCTATCATTTCTACCAGGTGATGATCCAATTGCTTGTCTAAACAAAGCAATGGCATTCATGTCAACTATAATGGCATCACGTTTTCCTTCAACCAACAACCAACTCAGAACATCTTCCAATCCAAGACACCAAGCTACCATTCAAGATGGTAGGGTTACTGTTTAACAAGTACAAGGGAGACAAGGTCAGAGTTTTGGTGGTACGGGTACTAAGGGAAATGCTACAAGCTCTGGGGGGAAAAATGCTGCAGGTCAAGCAAGGGTTGTTAAGTGTTATTTTTCAGGGTGACGGGCATATGGCAAGGCAGTGCACTCAGCCTAAGATGCCGAGAAATTTCGCATGGTTCAAGGAAAAGATGTTGTTGGTTCAGACACAGGAATCTGGTCAGGTTTTAGATGAGGAACAGTTGGCATTCTTAGCAGATCCTGGAGTTGCAGATGGTCAAGCTACTTAGATAACCATCCCACAGAATGCTGCCTTCCAGACTAATGATCTAGATGCTTATGACTCAGAGTGTGATGATATTTCTTTAGCAAAAGCGGTCCTTATGGCTAATCTTTCTAGTTACGATTCAAACGTTCTCTCTGAGGTACCACAACATGACACTTATCAAAATGACGATATGATTAATCAAAGTGTGCAAGCGACGTAGTATTTTGAACAATCCCTTATTGATTATGTTCCAGATAACGAAATAACAAGTGATAGTAATATCATTTCTTATGAACAAAATCTGCAAGAAACGCAAAATGCGATTGTTCAAGATACTAATTCTTCTGCACAACAAGATTCTATGATAATATCTATGTTTGAACAGATGTCTGTACAAATGTCTAATCATGTAACTAATTGGGATAAGGTTAATCAGGAAACCAAAACTGTTAATGAATCCTTAACCGCTGAGCTTGAAAGATATAAGAATCGAGTCAAAACTTTTGAACAAAGACTTAATATTGATTTGAGCAGTCGTAAAAATTTTATTAATTCACAAATGGATGACATAATTCGGAATAAGAATGCACTTAAACAAGAAATTGACTCACTTAAACAGACTCTTTCTAAACAAGTCAAGGAAAAAGAATCGTTATTGCAAACATTTACTGTTTTCAAAAAGGAATCCAAAAAAAGAAAATAAATACATAGACAAAGAAATTGATTTAGAAAAGAAAATAAAGAAACTTGATAATATTGTCTATAAAGTGGGTCAATCTGCGCAAACGGTGCACATGCTAACGAAACCACAAGTTCTTTTATGATGACACTCATAAACAAGCTCTTGGTTATCAAAATCCGTTTTATCTTAAGAAAGTTCAGCGGATTAAGCCAACGTTGTATGATGGTATTGTGATATCTAAAAAATATGATATGATTTCTGTGGTTGATGAAGAAGAGACTTTGATTTTAAAGGAAGATAGTCGATCAAAAATGCTTGCAAAACAAAATGATCTAATTTTAAAAGAAAAAAAATTAATATTCCTCTAATTAATTATTCCGAGTTGAATAAATTGTTTGAAGATTTTGGAAAACTTTTTCTTCCACAATTGCAATTGTCTGCAGAATAAGCTTTCTGGTTACCGCTTTCAAACCCTAAGTTTGAACAACTTGTTGTTACACAAACACTAGTTGAAATAGAGGTTCCTAAAGAACTTTCAAAGGTAAGTTTGGTAAATACAAGTTTCCAAAAACTAAAAAATCACCTTGCCAGATTTGACAAGGTGGTAAAAGTAAGAACCACACCTAATGGAGGGTTCATGGGGTTTTGAACATACCAAAAAGGTTTTCTTAGAAGAAGTCATTCCATTTATAAATTCTTTACGAGCATCATTTAAAGATTTTGATTATGGTCTTCACAGTGAACTTAATGAAGTGAAAACGGTCTTTAACCAAATGGAAGCTGCTGTTGAACATTGTTTTGTAGACAAGAAATATTTTGATATTCAAAAGAAAGAAATTTTTTTTGATAATGATCGACTCTTGGAACATATTATCTATCAAGATGTTATGAATATTGTGAAGAATGATGCTGTTGAATCTGCACCTGTGTTTCATGTTAATAACAATAAATGTATTGTGCATGATAATCATGAAATTGAGCGATTGGAGTAGGAAAATGATCACTTATTTGAACTTCTATTATCTCAAGATATAGTTCACATTTGTGTAAATTCTCTTGCTACACGCCCTAGTTGTCGTAAAATGCAACAAAGTTTTATTTATGAATACAATGAGAATCTAGTGCTTAAGGCTGAGCTTGCCAAAAAGGATCATATAGTTGAAAGAAATTTTTTAATGAAGTTGTACTCAGGTGTTCATGACTTCAAAATAGTTGTACTCATCTTGAACTTAAATTACAACATTAAAAAAACGTTTTCTGAATAACAAACCTTTAAACAATAAAGATGCTCCTGAAATTCCAGAATTTTCATAATAAATGAATGGAAATATATGCTAGACGCAAAATATGTCTCCATTGCTAAGTTGAAGAAACATATTGAGAATCTCAAAGGCAAAAATGTAGTTGAAAAGGATGCCACACCGAATAATGCCAAGGTTATTGCTCCAGAAATGTTTAAGCTTGATTTAGAACCTCTATCTCCTAAAGTATTGAACAACAGGGATGCTCACATAGACTATATTAAGCACTCTCGGGAACATGCTGACACTCTTTAAGAAATAGTCAAACACGCTAGAGCACTCAGACCTTTAGATAGTGATTTAGACTCTGCCTGTAAGTATGTTCAACGAATTCAGGAGGTGCTGGTTTATGTTACAGCTACATGCCCTAGTTTAACAAAACCTAGTGAGAAATTGGTTGCGATCACACAATTGAACAAAAACAAGAAAGTTAGGTTTGCCAAACCTGTCACATCGTCAAGTAACATTCAAAAACATGTAGATTCCCACAAAACACAAGATTCTAACAAACCTGTGTTGCCTTCTACAGGAATGAAGAGTTCTACTAGTGCTAGTAGATCATAGCCTTCGGGCAATACCAAGAAAAATAGGATCTCACAAACAACCAGTAACAACCAGAAGAATAAAGTAGAAGACCACCCTAGGAGCGTTAAATCTAATTCAAATAAAACGAATCGTGTTATTGAACCTGTCTGTAATGCTAATGTTAAGCATTCCATGTTAAATGCGAATTCTAAATTAATTTGTGCTACATGTAATGAATGTATGTTTGATGCAATTCATGATTTGTGTGTTCTTGATTTTGTTAATGATGTGAATGTGCATTCTAAATCTAAATTTATCTAAGAGTAGCAAAAAGAAGAATATTTGGAAACCAACTGGTAAAGTGTTCACTGATATTGGATATAGGTGGAAACCTACAAGACGAACCTTTACTATTGATGGAAATACATGTCCTTTAAATAGGCTTACCTCCACTAAAGTAGTGCCTCTTATGGAAACCACTTCAAAATTAGTAATTACACAAAATCCAGAAGTTAAGGTTTATAGCAGGAGACCCAAAGTAACAAAATATGTAGGTTAGAGTAGCAAATCTAAGATTGCAGAATCTAGGATTTCTAACAATTCGGAACCCAATCAATCTTGGGGATCCAATGCTTCAGATGTTCCATCTTCTTCTCTTGTCGATTTTAGGTTGTCCAAATTGTTCTTTGGTATTTGGACTCTGGATGCTCCAAGCACATGACAGGAAACCGCTCTCAGCTCATCAACTTTGTTCACAAATTTCTAGGTACTATCAGATTTGGTAATGATTAGATTACAAAGATAATGGGCTATGGTGACCATCAGATGGGAAATGTTACGATTTCTTAGGTTTACTATGTGGAAGGGTTAGGACACAACTTATTTCTCGTTGGCCAATTTTGTAATTCTGATCATGAGGTAGCTTTTCGCAAACACACCTGCTACATTCGTGACTTAGAAGGTGTTGAGTTACTCAAAGGATCAAGGGGCTCAAATTTATACACTTTGTCTCTAGAAGATATGATGTTGTCCTCTCCCATTTGTCTCTTGTCTAAAGCTTCAAAGACCAAGTCTTGGTTATGGCATCGAAGGTTATCACATTTAAACTACGATTATATCACTACATTGGCCAAACAAGGACTGGTTCGCGGGCTTCCCAGATTAAAGTTTTAGAAGGATCACTTGTGTTCCGCCTGTGCACTAAGAAAAAGCAAGAAACACTCCCATAAACCCAAAGCTAAAGACTCCGTTCAAGAAAAGCTCTATCTTCTGCACATGGACCTTTGCGGGCCAATGGGGATTCAAAGTATCAATGGTCAGAAATACATATTGGTTATTGTTGACGATAACTCTCGGTTACTTGGGTCAAATTTCTACGATCAAAGGATGAAGTTCTAGAGTTCGTAATTAAATTTCTCAAAATGATTCAAGTTTGTCTCAATGTGACAGTCTAAAATATCATAACTGATAATGGCACAGAGTTTGTCAATCAGACCCTGAAGGCTTACTATGAAGATGTTGGGATCTCACATCAAACATTGGTTGCCCGCACTCCACAACAGAACGGTGTTGTCGAAAGACGAAACTGAACTCTAGTGGAAGCTACTCGCACCATGTTGATATTCTCTAAGGCTTCGTTATTTCTCTGGGCAAAGGCAGTTGCGATCGATTGCTTTACTTAAAACCGATCATTAATTCGTAAACGTCACAACAAAACACCGTATGAACTTCTCCATAATAAGAAACCTAACTTATCATATCTTCATGTATTTGGTGCTCTATGTTACCCCACCAATGATAGTGAAGATCTTGGCAAGATGAAACCTGAAGCAGATATTGGAATCTTTGTCGGTTATGCTCCTGCAAAGAAGGCTTTCCGAATCTACAATAAGAGGACCCATCTAATCATTAAAACTATTCATGTTGACTTTGATGAGTTGATAGCTATGGCTTCTGAACAATTCAGTTTAGGACCTGGGCCTTATCTTTTGACTCCTGGATCAATAAGTTCAGGACTCGTGCCAAATCCTCCTTCTCCAACACTGTATGTACCACCAACTAAGAAGGGCTGGGATATTTTGTTTCAACTGATGTTTAATGAATACTTTAATCCTCCACCTAGTGTTGCTTCTCATGTTCCTGCAATTGTTGCTCCGGAACCTGCTGATTCAACCGGTACATCTTCCTCAACTACCATTGATCAAGATGCACCATCTCTAAGTACTTCTCAAACCTATTAAGAATCACAATCCCTAGTTATTCCTTCTGGTGTTGAAGAACAGTTTCATGATATTGAAGTTGTACATTTAGATAGCGATCCCTTCTTTGGTGCTCCATTTCCAGAACTAAATTTTAAAGAATCTTCTTCAAGGGATGTTATTCCGACTAATGTGCACTCAGTCAATCAACCACCTGAACATCTCAGAAAATAGACCAAAGATCATCTATTGGATAATGTCATTGGCAATCCCTCACGACCCATCTCTACAAGACATCAACTACAAACCAAAGCCATATTTTGCTACTTCGATGCTTTCCTCACTTCTGTTGAACCAAAGAATTATAAAGAAGCTTTGAAAGAATCTTGTTGGATAGAAGCTATGCAAGAAGAACTTAATGAGTTTGAATGACTTGAAGTATGAGAGCTCATCCCTCGTCCAGATCGTGTTATGATAATCACTTTGAAGTGGATTTTCAAGGTTAAATTAGACGAACTGGGAGGTGTTCTGAAAAATAAGGCTAGGTTGGTAGAAAGAGGATATCGTCAAGAAGAAAGGATCAAATTTGAAGAATCTTTTTCACCGGTTGCACGACTAGAGGCCATAAGAATCTTTATTGCATATGTCGCTTAAAAGAACATGACAGTCTATCAAATGGATGTTAAGACTGCGTTCTTAAACGGTATTCTTCATAAAGAGGTCTATGTCAGTCAACCAGACTGATTTTTAGATCAAGATAATCCCAACTATGTGTACAAGCTAAAGAAAGCTCTTTACGGGTTAAAGCAGGCTCCACGGGCTTGGTATGATTTGTTATCATCGTTTCTACTCTCCCAAAAGTTCTCCAAATGTGCTGTTGATCCAACATTATTCACTTGGAAAGAAGGCAAATACATCTTACTGGTACAAATCTATGTAGATGATATAATATTTTCTTCTGCTGATCCTGAACTCTGTGAAACATTTTCTAAAATTATGTGTTCAAAATTTAAGATGTCAATGATGGGCAAAATGTGTTTCTTTCTTGGACTTCAAATTTCTCAAAGTCCCAGAGGCATCTTTCTTAATCAATCCAAATATGCTCTTTATTTTACCGCGGTGAGTCCCTTTTACCTAAAAAAAAATCCAAATATGCTCTTGAAATAATTAAAAAGTATGGAATGGAATCTAGTGACCCAGTTGATACTCTCATGGTGAAGAAATCCAAACTGGATGCAGATCCATAAGGGAAAGAAGTTGATCCCATACGTTATCGTGGAATGATTGGCTCCCTTATGTATCTGACAACCAGTAGACCAGACCTTGTATTTGCTGTATACATGTGTGCTCGGTATCAGGCTAAGCCTACCAAAAAGCACTTACATGCAGTTAAGTGAATCTTTTGATACCTAAAAGGAACCATTAACATGGGTCTGTGGTATTCGAAGGATTCATGTATTGCACTAATAGATTTTGTAGACGCTGATCATGCTGGTTGCCAAGGTACCAGAAGAAGTACATCTGGCAGTATGCAACTTTTGGGTGACAGATTAGTCAGTTGGTCGTCAAAAAAATAGAAAAGCATAGCCATATCCAGTACAAAAGCTGAATACATAGCCCTATCCAGATGTTTTGCTCAAATAATTTGGATGAGATCACAACTGACAGACTATGGCCTTGGATTCAACAAAATTCCTCTATACTACGATAACAAAAGTGATATTATGTTGTAACAACATCCAACACTCCAGATCCAAGCATATTGACATCAGATACCATTTCATCAAAGTGCAAGTGGAAAATGGTGTGGTTGAGCTATACTTCGTCAGAACAGATTATCAGCTGGCAAATATCTTTACCAAGGCATTGGGACGGGAAAGACTTGAATTTCTTATCAACAAGCTTGGAATAAGAAGTATGTCTCCTGAAACGTTAAAAAATCTGCCAGAAGAAGAAGAAGAGTGATGGTGGCACATCTTTTTGTATCCTATGTAAATACAAAAAATTAGAAAAATTCAGAAAGATTTTTCAATTTTATAAAATTAAAAATAAAATAAAATACAAAAATATAAAATGAGAAAATCAAATAGAAAAATATAAAATCAGAAAATCCAAAAATATGTTTCTCATGACATGTCTTCTGAAATCGATAATATTTACGGCTTTAAAAATGTCATTTAATAATGACACGGAGCTGTAAATAAAGTTCGAGCAGAAGTTGTAAATGTTTTCAAAACATGTCATTGGCTTGCAGTTATTTCAGACTGCAACCCGGTCTTAATCTTAAAGGCAAGTATTTCGTCAAAAAGAAAACTTGACCTCACAATAGGAATTAAATTTCTCGAGCATGATCTACTTAATGATCATGTAAAGGCTTGTGTATACGTTGCTACACAACCCGGGCTGTTTCACATAATAAGTGTACGTGTCAGTGCATTTATTTTAAAAAAATAAGAGAAATTTTGTTTTTATTGGTGTTGAATTCTAAAACAATTACTCATCTCAGTTTTTGATCAGGAAAAGATTTAAAAAAAATTTCTATCACTCAAACAATTTCTACAACTCTTTAACTAGAAAACGGGACATTATTTGAGGGGGAGAAATGTTCAAATTCTTTCAACATGTTCTTTCAAAAAGTCATCAAGGAATAAACGAGAAAAGGTTTTTTTGACAATAACGGATGATCAATTAAAGGGGAGTTATTGTAGTGTTAACTCAAACGGGCTTTAGATGTTATTTGTTTCAATTTTTAGGGTCTAAATGGAAAAATCTAGGACTTAGATCATAAGTTTGCATCTTTAGGGACTAAATTTGGCATTTCTCTCTAAATTGATTAGACTTGGTTCTAAGTATTAAAAGAAAATAGAAAGCAATACAAAGTCTAGGGGCTAACTTTGCCAAGTTGGTAAACCCAACCGGTTAACAAACACACACTCACACAAAACATGTTTCTCACAAAAATTCAAATACACACACACTCTCTTGAACATTTCACACGTTTCAAACAAGTAATCAAAAGGTGTTTTACAGGCTTCCAGGTAAATTATAATTTGGTCCTAATCCTCTAAACATTACTCTCTTAAAACGAATTGGCTTAATTCATACTATATCGTTCGAAATGTCCTAAAATCAAATTAGGATTCATGAAAATCAAAAATATGTTTTTGTCCAATTAAGGCTAGGGGTTTTGTTCATTAGGGTGTAATAACTACTCGCCTATAGCAACTTGTGATAACAATAAATCATTCGTGAGTTATTGTGATTCTTTGTGTCGAAAAATCATGCGAAACATGTATAGATGGATAAATGTTTGTGGTTTTTGTTTGTAGTGCATATTATATACATAATTATGCCTTTGTGATATGTCTTTATTCACCTTGATCATCATTGGTTCGATTTAGTGTGTTCAAGGATGCGAAATATGTAAAATGTGCTTAGTGAATGCATGAGCTTAGTTTTAAGGT
>BQNB010046205.1:2925-43843 GCA_026074375.1 Tanacetum coccineum | reverse complement strand
GCGGACGCTTGTTGGTCTGCGGAGGGTTTGTCACGTCCGGCTTGCTTCTTTCGGGCCGTGCCAATACGGAATTGGGCTTAGTTCTGGTCCATTATCTTTTTTGTTGCTTTTACTTGCTTGGTTGGGCCTGGGGCCTATTGTGATAATATGGTTCAGGCCAGGGGCCTGGTATACCCATTATACGTCATCACATTTGATCATTTCATTCCATTGGTCGCCAATCTCGACTACTAAACACAAAGATTTACCCGATCCGTTTCCAGTTTCCACTACGATTGGCAGGTTGATCACCACAACCACGATTCACCGGTAAAATATTGTCCTGAAATCCTCGAGATAATACACCATGAATGGAACGTTGTAAGCATTATGCATATTAACCCGTATTTTCACTCCCTTGCCGACGCAAGTTTTTTGTTCTAATAAAAAGGAAAACAATGACGCATCCTTTCTCGGTAAAGTTTACCGCCTGTGGTAAGAGTTAGTTACCGCCACCGTTAATTTAGACGACAAACTCTCAACTAGTAAATCAACCAACAAACACACATATATCGGTATTAAAACTAGTCTGATCAAGCCTGTTTCGAAACAACCATCGCGCGGGGCGAGTTTTGAAGGCGCGACAAGGCACCGTGACGAGAGTTGATGCTTATTTAGTGCGTACATGAATGTTTTTTTGTGAGAATTCTGTGATGTTTTCATTTTTAGGGATCAACGTTCATTTAGGATAAAAGATGTATCCAGTTTTAATAAAATAATGTTAAGGGCAATATCGTCAATTGACATCAAAGTTATGTGTGCAAATCAAATAACTCCGTGTAAATATCACTTCCCTTTTAAGATTTCAGCTATCTTAGTTCATATGTAAAACATGTATGATAACATTTACAAATTTATACATAGTTGTATGAAGTTTAATGCATGTTTTAAAATGTCTAAAATTTTAGACCTTTTTATAATTTAATGCATGTTTCATATTCTTGTAAAAGGTTTATATATAGTGGTATGAGGTTTATAGTATCAAAAGCTTTATAAATTTGTGAGTTGATTTTATAAACATTGAATAAGCATATTTATCTTGATGCACTTAAAGCTTATAGCATTTATAAATTTTGCGTTTACCGTTCACAATACAGTAAACATCATTAATGCAAGTGTTAAAAATATAAATGTCTAACCCACAGCACACGTTAGATATTTGACTTTGTTAATTGAGGATTTATACTACATGAATTAAGTCATAGGATCCTCAAATTCAAAACTCCTATAGCAAGCCATCATTGGATAAAGGGTTTTATAACAAACGAATGCTGATATAATTAGTTTGCTAAAATGTTGTAACATACATACTGTTCAGACATACTTAGTCCTAAACGACACATCACGCAAACTCATACAGAACCTAGTGCACGACGCACCGAACATTAATGTACGTTTCTTGCAAATAACAACAAAAAGAAACACGAAAATATGAATCGGCCACGTTACTAAATTCTGTTCGACGTATCATCAAAATCAACTAGATCAAGACTAATAAAGCCACAAAAAATGAGATTTGTAGATGACCAGATCTGAGTTATTTGTGCAACATAAGAGAAAATGGAATACTTTCATTAAAGGAGTACAATGCAACACATAATGGTTGGCCAATTGGCAAATTACACAAGAAATGCAATAATACAACAAAAATAGTTCGAAAGCTGACTACCACAACTGAAAAAAATCTGCCGCGAGAACTTAGATTCTTAGACAGATGAAAATGGAAATCATATCTCTAACTTTTTAAATAATCCTATCACGACACAACCACTAACTCATCTCAGCTTTGAGTCACTTCCCACGCTCCGGAACGATGACAGAGAGAAGGAAGGATCGTGTGAGGCTCCATGAGTGGAAACAAAGTATAAAGTGAAAGATCAACAACATATACATCTACTTTATATTCTATGCTTATAAATTAACCAAAAAAACCATCTTCTACGAGTCATAAAAAAAAACCACTTAAATTTATATCAAATGTATTTATTACTGTATTAAGTTTCTATGATTTTATGGAAATATTCAAGAATCTGATGATAATAAGTGAGGTAATTATATTGACCCCCCTAAACGATAATCAGATACTCCTGAATCAGTTTCACTAATGTACGGGTTGAGGATAACCATAATCTTTGATTCAATTGGCCGACTTGACACACCAACTCAAATAAATCACTTTTTAAACTTATCATTGTGAACGCATCCTCCAATTATACAACTACGGTTAATTACATTCAATATTGATATTAAAAAATTAGCATTATTATGTATATAGTCGTACCTTTAATAGAGCTCCCAGAAAGATGATCCTCCCTCGGCCTGAAGTCCGTTGGAGGTGTCGGAATTGAGCTCTGAAACGTATTTACTGGAATATAGGGACCAAAAAAAGTTAAACTTGGAAAGATTTAAAAAACAGAAAAATAGTGTTAAGAGACAAGCGAGATCACCTTGATCACTATAAAAATCGGTTTCATTAAAACTTCCTTCTCATGGCTTCTAAACCCCATTCTTGAACATCAACTTTACTAACAATACATATACTGCTAATTCACGACGTACCGATGGAAACATTCATTTTCTCAATCTTCCAGATCGTCATTGCACCCTCAGAAGTTGTGCGGAAAACCAATCAGCCAAATTATCACTTCCACGCTTCCCTTTCTCGAACTTTTTAACAACCGGTTGTTAAATCACTTTTGTCATTATCCTACAGATTGGAGAGACAGAAGACGAATTGCAACCAAGAATATCTTTTTGAGTATTCCCCATTTATTCCTCATCGAGCAATGGTCTGTTCTCTTCTGCTGGATTAAAATTCCAAGGTTGGGCAGGAGCATCGTTATCCGATGCCTCGTGTGTATAAGAGAAAGACGGTTGCGATACAGTACGTGTTCACGACATCGGAGCTTTCACCCGGTGAATCGTTAGCATCGGACGGTAATATCAGTCGTTACGATGGGATGCTCTGTTTGTCCTATTCGACTTATTTGAATAGGTCCATCGCTTCCTCTACTTAAAACATGACCGTCCAAGTTTTGTGAAGATCAAACTCTTCTTCGTCATCATAATTCTTCTCCGGATCCTCAAAGCTCAAAGTACCATGATACGGCTATCATATTTTGCCTATACTGTTTTCTCTTCCTATAAACGCCCTTTTTGTAAACAGGTTCAGTAACGACTTCCAGCTCTCGTGGGAGTATGTGTATTTTACCCTTAAACAATTGGAGCGATCCCGGTTTCTCTCCTTACAGGTGCGGCTCCTCGTTGGATACGTTCGGCTACCTGTACGTATGCCATCTGAGACCCGCGCAGCTGCTTTACCTTGCTACAGAAAACGGTTTAAGAATTTTCTTTTCTCAAGTCTGAAAAATTCAGGGACCGACTGAACAAGAGAGGTTGATCTGGACGGTAACTGCTACTTTTCCCTGAACCAGAGCCTATATCTGCACCGGATCCGGAACTGGTGCAGCGTGGGTACGCGGCGTGGAATTTGTAGAGGGATTCTTGACGGGTAATGGTTTCTTACCTCGAGAAACACCGTTACCAATTACCTAAATCTTCATCATCTTCAAGCTGTCCAAAATCCAACGGTTGTTCCCGTTTCATAGCAGAACGAGCATTAAATGATCTCAACCGTTCAGCACGTCGACGTCGACTAGATACAGAAACATCATGTCTACGCAGACCATGAAAGTTTGCTTTTATTTCAGCACTTCTATCATGCATATCTTCAAGGCGAGACTTCATAATGAGCTTATATACCCATTGTTCTTTTAATCTTTCCTCTCGTTTCTTCATGTAACTCTCGTAAAATTTCCCTCGTGAATCATCGGAAAACACGACCTCAGAGAAACTTCGTTGAAGCGCGTCTCGATGATTCTGACTGTCTACTTGTGTGAATTGAATTGGAGATTTAAATTCGGGTTTTTCGACACATACTCAAAAACTGGAGTCAGAGTTGGAGCCGTTCCGATAACCGTTTCATCAGAATGGCTTACTGCGAGACACGCGTGGTATTAGATTGATCGCAAGGTGACCTCTAACATATCATCGGCGAAAAAGCTTTTCGAGTTCATTTTGCTTTCAGCTTAAGCTCGTCGTTAAGTCTTGGATCCCTTTTTATTGCCTCGACTTAGGCATTGTTTCAACACAGTTCTAATGGCTGTATATACTGCTTCCTCCTCAAAACCTTATGGTTTTATGACGCCGAGACCGAGATTCGCCAAACTGTTTCCTGTCAGTCTCCTGAGTTTCTGCGGAATTATTGCTCCGGGATTGGGAACGTAACGAACCAATCTCGTTCTCTCTATGCTGAGAAGCAGCAAAAGCTTCCTGAATTTTTGATCCAGAACCAGTATTCTTTGACGGAGCCTTTAGAGCAGCTGGTTTGGAAGCGGGCTCGATTGGTTGTTCAGCAATTGGAGGCCTAATTTCTTGTTGATTAGTCACAACAAAACGGTCTTGGTTACCAGACTTGATCTGTGTACGAGGTTTTAACCGTGTTTCCATTGAATCATCTTCCAAATTGGTTAAGGATGACCAAGACCGAGTCTTTTCCATATTTGAAGTCGGTTGGTTAGAACCAACAGATTCTTCAGAAACCATCCGCCGTAATCCAATACTTGTCTCCACCGCATTTTCACTCCTGCAAGTACTAGTGCTCGTCTCATCTTTTGAATCAGGTTGACTTTTCTTGACCTCAGTTGGTATCTCGTTTGAAGGAGTTGGTGTCTGGTTTGAAGGAGTTGGTGTCTCGTTTAAAGGCGGCTTTGGGCTGTCAGTTTCCTTCTTCTCGCCACTCAAATCGATGCTCATATCACTAGCACCACTCCATCTTCTAAGAACAGATGCATTTGAATTTGCATGTGAAGTATCAGATGAAAGCCTGCGAAGTTCTGGCTTAGCAACTGCAGGTGGTTTGCCGCCACTCCCAGTGGCAGAACCGACCTCTTTTTGCTTGTTCTCAAAAAGACTAATCCTATCTTGCACACTGAGCCGCCTAGAGGATGGTTGTGTAGCTGTCTGAGCCAACGGTTCCTCGGGGGGTACACTACTAACCAGCTCTTCTTTTTTTACTATTTGAGAAGTGGTAGGAGGTTTAGTAGGTGGTTCAGGAGTGATAGTTGTTGGGTCATCATCGATTGACATGTCTGAGGTGTAAGAGCTCCGGATGGCGGGGGAGGGGAGTAGGGTGGTTCCAGGAGTGATCAGTTGTTTTGGATCATCATACGGCATGACTTGTCTGAGAGGGTAAGCTCCGGATGGCAGATTGGTCTACAAAGCCGAGATTTTGAATGAGTGGTGAACAATTCGGGTCGTCTGTCCAAATGTGATATGTAATTTGCAGCAAGCTCACTGCACAAGAAGTATAAATAGAATAATGAATTAATAAATAAAAATAAAGAAATTAAACGCTAAAAAGAGCATGAAAATATAATAAACAAAAAAACTTACTTTACGGCGAGTAGCGCAACCTCTGGGCAAACAACTGAAGGTCAGATACCGTGTCATGATTAAAACCAGCAGCAGAAGCACGAGCACAAGCTGTATTCAAGTCCTGCTCCACAGCAGTCAGCCGTACATCAATTGCCCTCAAAAGTTCTTTCCTGTAAATAGTTAGAAAACGGAGTAAAACAGTCAGCACAGCTAACATAAATCGAGAAAAGTCGTGAATTTGATGGTCAATTTAAAACAAGGAGTGTTTACTTTGGTCGCATCCGGGCTCTGGCTGCGCGCCCTGATCTACATCACCTGGATTTATAGTATAAGTACCTAAATTAAGCCCAGAATATTCGAGTCTAATTATAATCAAGTTCAAATCTTTCAATTCCTAATACTAAACGACTTAGTTTCATAAAGCTTTGATCAAACAGCAAGAGAAAATAATAACTAGAAAGTGTAGACGATGTACCACATCTTAGAGATGGATTTATGCAAAATGCTGAATAAATAATTAAAAAATTATGACTGGAGAAACGAGAAAAGAAGGGCTGACGGGGGGGGATTGTTGCCAAAGTATCATATTCCTGTTAATAGCATGATTAAAGCCAATCCAGGCTCAAGAACATAACAAATTCTCGCTTTGTGAAACATCTTATAAGAAAAATATATTACAAGTGTAAAACCGGTACATAAAAGCCTATTCTATTTAATTTGTTTTACAACAATTAAACACTTCATAATCCACTAATCCGTCAGTATAAACAATTATGTAAATGATCAGCTTGAAGAAATCCGATCACCATCATTATCTTTTGAACGCTTAAGAAATTAACAAAGATACGCTTAAGTAGTTATCATTTTAACGTATTATCATCGAAAGTCACTGTAAGATGACCGAGAAACAAAAACAAATGACCCCTCAATATCCTAGTCGTTTTTCAAGAAAACCACTCACAATACCACATAGGAACATAGCTAAAATAAGATACGGAGTGAAGTATTTGTTCTAGGATATTGCACGATGAGAGTAACCATTTAATGAACATAACTACCAACCCAATAAACATACTGAATTAGATCTACTTCAAGAACCAACGTAGTAGTCTACTAACTGATTCCGTGCAAACGAATAAACACTAGTATACTGCAATTCTGGATATATCGGTAGTTATCAGGTACCATTGAAACCTGAAAATAACGATCCAATCACCTATATCTCGGAACAATAGTACCTCTATATAAAGAGTATAGATCCACATAACTTTGAAATTGAGTTTAAATATAAAAGCTGAGGTATTGATGTATAATGCACAATGTGATCTAATTTTATATGGCCTGATATGTATTCCATGAAATCACAGGAATTAGATTAATAAACTTATCTAGACCTAATGTAAGTTTTTCTCTAAGTTGGGCCGAGATGCATAATGTTCTTAGAGTCTCATAGAAAACAGAGCAGTAAAACAAACGAGCTCGGGATATATCCAATTTAAGTTCACAAATCAAGTAAGAAAGATGATGGGATATATGACATACCTGAGTTACTCGAAGTCTGGTCAGATGATCCCTGAAATTAAATAGAAAAACATGTGAAACCTTTAATTATACCAACACTAAAATAGCGACGATCTACGAGGGCTCACAACACATACCTGTGAATATATTTTTGCGCGCTGCTCTCTAACTGAGACATCTCAGCATCATATTTGACCACCAGTTCTACAATATCTGGTGTACTGAAAACCGCACAAACCTAGTACATACAATCCATAAATTAAAAGAAGTTTAGAACAGCAACATGTACCCAAGTTAAAAAGCTCATGCTTTTTATATAATGAATACAGTACCCTCGAGTGTCCCTTAGTGAACCACGAATCCACATTATTTACGTCTTTATCCACTTCAAGCATAATAGGACCTTTAGCAGTACAATGCACATGGTACCTCACAACTTTCAAATGATCATAAACGGCACTATCACTAATACCTAGATGCAGAACTATCATACAGTGTTCCATTACCCGAAACATATAATTCACATCTGCACAGAAAATCAAACAAAAATTCAGAAAATAATTGGATGGCTATATTAAACAGTGCTTATCTAGCTTAAAATCAGCTTTTATTGTGCTTTTGTTTTACAGTAAATTACTGCAAATAAGCAGTTTTATCCAAACTCGTTAAAGATATAAGAAACCAAATTTACCTTGAATGCCTGGGTGAAAGCTGAAAAGCAGCATAATCAAGAATCGTATCGAACTCCATCTTCCTTACAACATCCAAACCCGAAACCACTAATCCACTTCAAAGATCCCTAATTTAAGTACCAAAAACCACAATGTGAATCACTTGCCTCAAAACAACAACATCAAACATCCATAACCACTTCACCAATTTAACTATTTCACCAAACTTTCATAACTTTTTAACCCAATTACAGATCTGACTAAATCCAAATGACATCAACAAACCAACATAAATACAAACCTAGTACTTCATCATAGTACAGCATAAATCAAGAAAATCTGACATACTAAAAAACACAAACAAATCAAGAAAACAAAACATACCCTTTAACAACAATGTAAAGATCTTCAAAACCCAGAAAAGATCTTGAATCACTTACACTAAACAACCAACATTAAGTTTTCTTTCTAAAGAAAAAAGGGTTTTCTTTTTTTTTCTTTTTGTTTTTCTTTTTATGGGATTTATATAAAAATAAAAATAAAGTATGGGAAAACTACAAGATTAATAGCTGTACTATTTGTATAGATGAACTTTAAACCCCATTACTTCATGTTACAAAATCTTTAAAAAAACACACACACATGTATGTGTTTTTAGTGTGTGTACTTGTGTTGTAATGGTATGTATGGATGGGAAGCGGAAGCTTAAAAGAAATATAATAAAAAGAGTATCTTTTAATTTACTTATTTTATGTTAAAATTTGTTGTGTTTTTAATTCAAGACTTTGACTTTAAGTAAGTTAAAGACAAAATGGAGGTGAATATCTACCTTTTTTCTGTTTTAGGAAGGTGGTTAAATTTTGTTTGGATTTTATTTATGTGGATGTTGAACTTTGAAACTTGTTTTTGTAAATCAGGTAGAAAATTTATGTGTAATTTAATTAGATTTGGTAGATGTTTATTGTGACAACTTTTATTATGAAGCTTTCAAACTTTTGCTTTTAACAAAAACTTACCATGTGACAAGTATTAGTACAATCTATATTACTCTATAATACAATTCTCAAATGGTCGGTGGCACTGTAGCAGCTACAGTGCCTGCTACAAGTGCTACAGTACCGGGCCAAAAAACTTTTTTTTTTTTTTAATACTGGTGGTTACTGTTCATCTGCCGGAAAAAAAAAATTTATACTCCCCCCTTCTTTCGTCAAAAATAAGAAGAAAAAAAAATTACGTTTACGACTTTCCATCGGCCTGGGCCAAAAAAAAATAATATATATCCCCTTTATTTGAAAAAAAAAATTGCATTTAATATGAAAAAAAAAACAACTATTAAACATGCGAGCAACCAAAGAAATTAACCCGAAACAAAAAAAAATGCCCCGCACATAACGCAGCGAAAAAATAACGCCCTGCACAACGCGACGGAGTTAATTTTTTTGCTTGCTATACTCTCACAATTCACAAATGTAGCCATGAAGCAGCTACAGTGCTTGCTACAGTGCTACAGTGCCGGCCCAAAAAATTAGCCCAAAATCCGGCCCAAGGTAAAAAAAAAAAACTTACAAAACGGACCCTTAACTTTTAACTGTTTACGACTTTTCCACATAAATTTAAAAAAAAAAGCCCCTCAAGTTTTTTTTATTCGCTCCCCGCCGCAACGCGCGGGTTGAATTCCAACTCGTTACAAACAGAGCACAAATGTGTTTTTTTAACTTTAAAAAATTAAAAAGAAATATTTTATGATAGGTATATTTAATGTTATTGTTTATAAATAAAATGTCACAATTGCCCTCACCACAAAAACACTTTGAACTTGCCATATATACAAAACTAATTACTCGTCTCCCTCCATGTTAGTAATTCTTCTTATTCACCATCAAACTTATGAAGGGAAAATTCCCACCAAACTTTTCATGGACATACAAACATTTGAATGAAAAATCAAAAAATCTAAAACAATTCATTATCTCTAATTCACCAATCAAATTTTTGACACACGAGATCTATATATATCTGCCACCTATCGCTATATTCATTCCAAGCAAAAAAAAGATGGATCCCTCAATGAATGAGTTATCAACTAAAGAAACTTAAGCGATATCGAGCGTTCCTATCCATTATTCAACGTTTGTTACAAAATTTTTGTAGTAGAAAACTAAAAAAAGGCTCCATAGTGTTAGCAGCTGAGATTTATTTTCGGTATCCACGCGACTGTTAGTCGCATTTGGCTGCGTGAGTCTCAACATCAAGATCCGTCTATGGAGTAACAGTTGATGTATCTTCAAAGATGCCAAAGGTGGTTGGGCGGAAAAAGGTTCAAATCGACTTGACTCAAATTTCACGACTTCCATTGCGTCGCGCGTTCAAAACATTCGTTCTGTTTGTCTATGCAAAATTCAATCTCGGGTCGTGTTCCAAAAATAAAACTTTACATTTGCGCTAATTGATGTGTTTTTGTTATTCGGCCACTTACGAAATGCTTATTCAAGCGGAATTGACCGATACAAACAAAAGAACAAGGTTAGAATTTTGTTTATCTATGGTTAATCCACCATTATCAAATGGCATTCGTAACTTTGGTGATATGTTTAACGTCGTCCACATTGATGAGAAGTGGTTTTATATGACTAAGGAATCAAAACGTTACTATTTTGTTCCCGGGGAGAATGAACCATTAAGAACGTGTAAAAGCAAAAAATTTATCACAAAAGTCATGGCATTCGTACCTTTAGTCATATGTTTAATGTCATCCACATTGATGAGAAGTTGTTTTACATCTCTAAGGAATCGAAACGTTATTATCTTGTTCCCGGGGAGACTGGAGCATTAAGAACTTGCAAAAGCAAAAAATTTATCACAAAAGTAATGTTTTTAGCGGCAGTCGCACGACCATGTTTTCGGAAATGAAGTATTTAGCGGTAAGATTGGTATTTTCCCGCTCACAACATTAGAACCGGCTAGACGTTCTAGCAAGAACCATGTTGCGGGAACGTTAGAGACGAAGCCTTATATTGCTGTTAACGATAGCGAGTTTGTTGAAGCAGCATCTCGCGATGGATTTGATATTCGACTTCGTTTTCAACCAGCGAATAGTCCAGATTTAAATGTGTTGGATCTTGGTTTTTTTCGAGCGATTCAATCACTACAAGAACAAGAGTCTCTTAGGACAATTGATGAATTAGTTTCTGCCGTTCAAACTACTTTTAAAAATATGCCATCACATGAGCTTAACAATGTGTTTTTAACATTACAAACATGCATGAAAAAAATCATGAAGATTCACGGGGGCAACAATTATAAAACGCCACATATAGGCAAAGGCAGGTTGGCACGACAAGGGAATTTACCATTACAAATCACATGCGATGAAAACTTGATGCAAGAAGTGATTTCTTATATGGATTGTTAGAAAAAATGTGAAATAGAACTACGAAGTATTTGCATGAAGATAGGAAAATGTTCTAAATTTGTGTCGTTTTAAATTTTTCTATGTTTCTTGTTTTGTTTGTTAAAGAATAGCGTTCATGTTCTCCTCATACGGAGTCAGTATTTTTTTTTTTGAACGAATTCTCATCATATTCACTAATGAAGGTTCTGCAATAATATCATGTGTTTGAGTGGAGAAGAAAGAAACATATTTGCCTTTTTTTTAACAAAAACATATTTGACTTTATTTTTGTCTTTATGGCTCATTAATTGTCAGTATATGTGACATATATATAGAGAGTACTACATTCGTCCATATTAAATGAGCTATAGGTAGAATTGGAAAAGTACACAATAATAAGTATCCATTTTTAGTTTTTGACAATTTTTTGGGACATGTATAAATAGAAATGAGGCTAATAAAAATGGGACGGAGAGAGTAGTATAAAAGTATAGATATAGCAAGCAAAAAGGGGCAAAAACTATATGTAAATGAGTTAATTAAACGTGCAAATTTGTTTCTTGGGTTTGAAACCAAACGTGTATGCGTTGTTTAGATTGTTGAGTATAAACAAATTTGTTTTGGTTCTCTAATTAATAAGGTTTTGCGATGGCAGCCTAATCGCAGGAGCCATGTTTCCAGGTCACATGCATGTTTAAATCCGTTCATGATACTATGCAATTTATCTTTTACATGTTGGTCGTGACTTGAGATAATTAAAAGAACATGATGAATCTATAACAACATTTGGCATGAGTCTCATTCTCAATGATGTTTTATGAGTTGAGCACAATTTGGATTATCAGCATGTTAATGTTACGCGTATTTCTTCTTTGTTGTTTATTGTCCTTGCCACTACTCATCATTGTTATGTCTATAGGGCTTAATGTCAGGTATTTCTTATATCTTGTTGTTTATGAATGAACGAGGTTTGTAACCCGCGCTCCGCTGTGGAGCGCGGGTGTTTGTTAAGGATGGATGTGGCTCGGCGGGGTGTTTGTGCACGGAAGTATTATATGCGACGAAACCTTATATTTGTAGGCTTCTTTGGCATTAGCAAGAGGAAAGCATTAGAGCTTAAGTGGTTATCAATAAGCAGAGCAAGAGTAGCATATAAGTTGATAAAAAAGCAATGCCGCAAAATCATCGATCTGGGTAGTACACAAAAATATTAAACAATACGATCTTACATGTAACTCGGCTATAAACATTCAATTAACTACGAGTATAGTGTGTTTTTTGGTTGAAAAGTTCCAGCTACTTCCTGCACTTTTGTTACTTTTGTTTATGAGGTTGGTCTCTGTTGCATGTCATTTACGGAGATGCCGGCTTTAGCCTTCCGATTCAATGCTTGAGCCTGCCGATGCAATGCTAAAGCCCGCTGAATCAATCCGTTAGCCAGCTGATGCAATGCTTCAGCCTGGCCTTCGAATGCATTAGCCTTTCATAAATATGCATTGGGGTGGCGCCGCAATGCAAGAGCCCGTCCTTGAACTCCTTGAAGCTGCATTTATTTGTGTTTGTAGACGTTAGCAGGACACTAAATTTTAAAAATAAACTTTGAGGGTGTTTGGGATTTGCTTCTATTAACTGCTTATTTTCATAAACATAATCTTGTGCCAACATGCTGATTTTGAACCGGTGCTAATCCTATATCAAATAGCTAATGAGATACTAAAGTTTATTTAGAAAGAGCTCACATGAGCTTAAAATAATCATATGTGGCTAAAAAGAATTGGTCATACCACATTTCATGCTTTTACATAGTTTCCACTAATGGAGTTATGGCATAAATTTTAGTCATGTTCCTCTCTATTCACCAATCCAATGTTGTACAATGACATGAATATAATTTTAAGTGGAAAATATTTGTGCCAATTGAGAAGTGCAAAGCATGAACTTGCCTGTGTAGATGGATATGGATGCAAAACCGTCCCGTATATGGATGTTCTTAACTCCTTATCTTGCAAAACCTGATGATAGTAAACATGAAGATCCAAGTTATACATACAAACAAAACTCATGAGATTTTGGCTACATAAGTGATGGGATTCACAATTTCACAATCTCATTCTGGAGGTTGAAGAATTGGCCCAACTTTTGCTAAAAATAAAACACGTATCATATTTTTGGTATGTAACAATAATTCTAACTGTAGACAATACGAAGTACTAGCTTATTGGACACCTGTGAGAAAAGTATTGCTCAACTGAAAAACAGAACCTATGCACGCCGTTCTTATTATCAGAAATGTAAGAAACATAAATAGGTCTCCAGAAGACTTCAAAAGATTATAACTGACTGGCTTTAAGACCCTCAATATCAAATTATCAATCAAGATCAGCCTCAGTCAATGTCTTAAATTACCCTAGTCACCGCCCCCATAAAAGAATAATAACTATCTATGAGTATTGACAATATCATTATACATCTACATAATTGTCTGGTATGTTTATCCATCCTCCAATTCAAGGGATTTGCACATGCACCTTCTTTGCACATAACTATCCAGCTTTGCGCATAAGCTTTCAAAAATATAAAAAGATAGTAAATTGTATAGCTTTTGTGAACTAATCATAAGATGAAATCCTGGAAAACAAAAGTAACAGTGAATCGGGCCTGAAGAACCACAAAATTAATATATGGATGTGCTTCATGATATCCGTCCTTTTAACTTAATTGTATTAAGTTTGTTGCGGTCAAAAGTCCTATCCTACGAGATGGCCCAAATTGGTGTCTAACTTGGGATGGTAGTCAGTCCAAAGATCAATTTATATAATAGGTCAAAATCATTACTTTTTATGGATAGAAACAATCTTTTTCGTTGACCCAAAATACTATTAACAATAATTTAGGTTTTTTTCTAATAACAGGTGTCTCAAAATGTCAAATATAATTTTTCCCCCCTAAAATAATTTATGAGTTCTTGGGTGACATTTAACCATTTGACACTAATTGACCCATTGACAAATAATATGGCTCCAAATTATGACTCACTTCAACTGGTATCCAATGATGCATAGACATAAACTAAAGTACTTTTAAACTTGTGTTCTACAAAGGGTTTTTGGGATTTGCTTCTATTAACTGCTTATTTTCATCAACATAATCTTGTACCAACATGCTGATTTTGAACTGGTGCTAATCTTATATCAAATAGCTAATGAAATACTAAAGTTTATTTAGAAAGAGCTAGAGTTTAACCACATCAGCTTAAAATAAACATATGTGGCTAAAAAGAATTGGTCATACCACATTTCATGCTTTTACATAGGTTCCATTAATGAAGCTATGGCATAAATTTTAAGTCATGTTCCTCTCTATTCACCAATCCAATGTTGTAGAATGACATGAATATAATTTTAAGGGGAAAATATTTGTGCCAATTGAGAAGAGCAAGGCATGAACTTGCCTGTGTAGATGGATATGGATGAAAAACCGTCACATATATGGATGTTCTTAACTCCTTATCTTGCAAAACCTTATGATAGTAAACATGAAGATCCAAGTTATACATACAAACAAAACTCATGAGTTATGACTACATAAGGTGATGGGATTCAAAATTTCATAATCTCATATCTGGGTTGAAGAATTGCCCAACTTTGCTAGAAGATAAAATACGGTATGCACATTTGTTGGTTTTTAACATAATTCTAATTTAGACATACTAAGTTGTAACGCCCCTCTCTGAGAAGGAGGCCGAAACATCATAATCATGGTGTCATATCAAAGCACAATAAAGGCATACAAATGTAAGAAACATAAACAGGTCTCCAGAAGACTTCAAAAGATTATAACTGACTGGCTTTAACACCCTCAATATTAAATTATCAATCAAGATCAGCCTCAGTCAATGTCTTAAATTACCCTAGTCACCGCCCCCAGAAAAGAATAATAACTATCTATGAGTATTGACAGTGTCATTATACATCTACATAATAGTCTGGTATGTTTATCCATCTCCAATTTCAAGTGGATTGCACATGCACCTTCTTTGCGCATAACTATCAGCTTTGTGCATAAGCTTCCATAAATATAAAAAGATAGTAAATTGTATAGATTGCGCGAACTAATCATAAGATGAAATCCCAAGCCTGGAAAACAAAAGTAACAGTGAACCGGGCCTGAAGAACCACAAAATTAATAAATGGATGTGCTTCATGATATCCGTCCTTTTAACTTAATTGTATTAAGTTTGTTGCGGTCATAGTGCCTAGTATCTAAAGATGGCCAAATCGGGTGTCTAACTTGGGTTGGGTAGCAGGTCAAAACGATCAATTTATATAATAGGTCAAAACCATTACTTTTTTATAGGTAGAAACAATCTTTTCCAGGTTGACCCAATGTCTCAAAATGTCAAATATAATTTTTTTCCCCTTAAAATAATTTTTGTGTTCTTGGGTGACATTTAACCATTTAAAACCAATTGACCCATTGACAAATAATATGGCTCCAAATTATGAAGTTAATACTTTCTGCATTATCAAGTGTCTTCATAACAAACCTGAGATTAATATATCCATTATTTCTAAGTTTTGCTGAAATTCTTATGACTTCTTTTTTAAGTCACGAATGTTGCTTTTTTTGCTTCCTTAGTTTATGATATCAGGTATTTTGTTTGATATTTATATGGACGCTTCCAAAAGCATACTATAAGTTTGTTAACTAAACTTCTGTCGTAATATTTTCATATACTTTACCCTGTCATTCTTGCGCTTTTGATAAACTATATACGTTGTGCCTAACAGTTAATTATGAATTACCGTAATAAGTTAAGAATCGTTTTGATTAGCTTACCCATAGTGGCTGTTTCAGAACATAGGGATGCTATAAAATCTCTTGAAAAAGATTGTGTGCCACCAAGCTTGTAGAATACTCATTTAGTTTAAGCTGCAAAATGTCTTCATTATGTATAAATCTAATTCCAAATTCAGTCACCTGCAAATTATTATCTGCAATAAAACGAAACAAATTCCTTTACGGGGCCAAAAAGGTGTAAAAAATAGTATACACGTACTATAAATGTGAAATGATATGGAGCCTAATTAGTCCATGGACCTAAAGAATATAAATAGCCCTAGACATACTAGGTGTAGATGATGAGAACCTCTTTTAATGTAAAAAAATGCTATTTACATAAAATCATCTAATAGGTAAAACCACTTCACGGGACGGCCCTAGTGGTCAAACACAGTAAGTTGATGGCCTCCAGATGTGTGAGGTCTCAAGTTCATTTCTGCGTTGAAAACAACTTGAGTGGCACACGAGCCATCCTCCTCGAAAAAGGGAGGGATTGTATCGTGGCTTGAGCTTGTGCGTGGTTTTCAAACCCTAATGCATATTAAAAATTTTTTCGGCCCAAAAGTCGGAAACCATAGGAGTTTACCAAAAAAATGTTAATAGGGAAAAAATGGTTTTTTTAGCCGTTTAGGTTTTTTTATCAGTCAATTTTGACGCAAATCCGAAAGACCCGTATTTCCAGTGACCCATTTTGACCCGAACACAATGTAATCAGCATTTCAATAATATGATACTCGCTTGTTGCCCCTCCTTATAAAGATTTATAGTATATTTGACAATCTAAATACCGACTGATCTATAACTCTTAATATAAAATTTACACTTCTTGATAATTATATTGACTACTCTATAACTCTTATGCGCGTCTAGCCTATATGTATACAACGCGTAAAAGCTCAGGTATGTTCAAAGCATATTGAAAATTATCAATTATCGTTCTTTATTGATAATTTATAGTTTGTAAAACTATGACAAATGTAAAACCGTAAGATGCCCTTTTTGTATAGTGTATAGAATTCTTCAGCAGGGTCTACTACTTTTCAAGAACACCAACAAATAGATGTCCTTTTACTATAAAGGTATCAAAACATAAATTACTAGTTCAAACCGGCATCTATAAACTGAAACATCTAATACCACGCTCTAAAGTAGACGCGGAATGTCCACAACCTATATATACACACTGTTGTAAAAGTTACAATATTTTCGACTTGTATTGACCTAGAAGCTTTGAAAATATTTATGTGTGCATTAAATACAGTATACAACACATACCTTTTATGACACAGTCCTCACAACCTTCTCACTCATCTTTGTGAGCAGCAATCTCAGGATAACTAAAGTACATAGCACTCCATCCATGAACCTTGCACAACTAGCACATTAGCAATTAACGGAGGTGATGGGTCCGGGGGGTGGTGCGGGGGGGCGGAGTAGCACCTTAGCAATTAACTTTTCCAAAGAACCAAAGCTGTTGTCAATAACTATGTCAAATGAGCCATGTGGTGGCTGACCGCCTCCTTCCTGCAATAAGGTTGACTTTCAGTTCGTCAAGTCATACAGCAAAGAGTTATCACTTAAGTTAAACAAAATTACGTGTTTATATGTTGCATAATAGAAAAGTAAAAAGGGAAAATTTCTCGTTAGCGGCTAGAGAGCAGCCCTACTCACAGTAATAACGAACAATAATTAGCATAAACGGCCTTGACATACATAAGCAGTGAACTGCTGGGATGGTTGTGCCCCTTATCCACTATGAGTTGGCCCTCTTTTACCACGCCTTGGAGTGGATTGAGTAGATACACGCTTCTGCGCTGCTTTTATATGGTGGTCATCGACACCTGTGTCAGCATAATAACTGTAGTTATTCGATGGGTGGTCAACAGAGGTGCCTAGTACGAAACAGTAAGCAAAAACTTTAAATATGGTGGAAAAATAAGAAGATGTTGGATGCAATGGTGATGTGCTTACATTCATGAGCAACACTGATGACGTATACTAGGTGTCCCAAGCCTCTGGGCTTGGGCCACATTGTTACTCGGGCTTTTTGGGCCCAACCTGTCAATATTGCCGCTAAAAAAAGAAAAGAAAAACGAAACATGTTTAAAACACACTAATTTATAAGGGTTTAAAAAAATAGTTGCGGAAAAACAGAAAACAATTACTCTCAGAAGGGCCAAAGGTGGCGGGTGTAGGTTCAATATCCAAACTATCTGGTGCAGCATTGTTTGTGGCAACAACTCTGTCTGCGTTAGACTACGGATGGACCTGGGAGCTTATTTGGTTTTGTTGTGAAGCTCTTTCTTGATTCCGACAACCTGATGAGCATTCATGAACTTCCTGACCTGTTTCAGAGAATATATTTTTACGAACCCTAAATAAAACAATGTTAAGAAGAAAAACAACCAAACTCGCAAGAAATAGCACAAACCTTCTATCTGATCTAGCACGTGCTTTCTGCCTGCATTAGAAACTGGCGGATCAGTCCCACCATGTGTGCGCACACTTTGTTAAAACAACTGTTGGGCAGCCTATGGTGCTAAGTGGCTATAACTTAACCTCCCTTTACGACGCCTAGAACCTGATTCAGTAGATCCACACATAGCCGTTACTGTCACAACAACAACAAAATAGAAACACGTTAAAAAAGAAAGATGGCAATTCATAAGACCTAAAAAGAGTTGAAGTAAAACAAACAATGCTCACTCTTAGAAGAACCGACGGCAGCCACTGCAGGTTCATTATTCAAATTTCAAACACTGACGTGCATAGCCGGTGGTGCAGACAGCTGTGTGTTTCCTTGAATTAGCTTCAGCGTGCACTTCATAGCGCAACTGGTTTCATTGTGGCCCTCTTTTTCTCTTCTCGAAACTTAATGAGGACTCAAACAGTTCCTGAACATCATGAGTCACAAAAGAAGGCATACACTGCTTGAAGACCATCTCTGCAGATGATGGTTCAGCAAAACCCGAAGCAGAGTAACAAAGAGTAAGCAAATACTAGAAAAATATATTGCAGACCAAAATGTGTAAAATGCAAATCGATTTCAAAGAAAGAAGCTCATCACCCAAACAAAGAGAGGACAATCCACTGTTCTGTGTATGCTGGACACTTCCCGGATTACTGGCATTTTGAACTGGACATGGAATTCCAGGAAATAGCATATAATCGAACTGTGGGGTAATATTTGTTGTAGGATTACTGCATCTCCAAGAAGAGCAATCATAAGGTGGCAAACACGGCTCCATTAAACCACTGGTATCTTAAAGATCTAAAACACGTTTTGTGATATTCCCAGCTTGAAATTCCAAATGTTGTTCTACGCCTGCCAATAAGCACACGAATGCATAAAATAAGTCCACAACACTCGAGTCTTTCCTGTTGTATGTAAACAAATGATATAACACTGTTCGTAACTATATGTAGTGTAAATGAACTTCAAAAAATTCTTAAAAGTAGCACTATATCCTATGGCTCACCAATTGCATATATAAATGGGTAAACTGAGAAGATGTCCCCAAAGTTTTGGCGGGACCAATTTTTAAACCTCGTCAGGTTAAAATGAAATAAGCTATAATAAGAAGTTTTTAGTCAAGTCGTTTTGAACAAAATGAAATAAGCTAGAATAAGCAATTTTTAATTGAATGCTTCAGATTGCTTATCTGCTTCAAAATAATACTATAAGAAGATAAGCCCCTTAGATAACCTTTTACAAAATGCAACGATCCAAACACCATCAGGTTTATGGCTAAAAAGATACTGTAATAACTAATAATCAAATCTACTAAATCTCGTATGAAGTATAAAGGGGGTGTATGTTTAAGCTTATGAGTATCTTTGACTCGGCTTATGTTTTATATGCCTATTTTTTCTTGGCTTATTTTCCAACTTTGTTTAAGCTTATATACGGGCTTGTCAACTTATATGACTTCGGCTTATATTTCATGATCCCCCACATTTTAGGCCTATTTTTAGCTTATTTTCTCATGTATGTACTTATTTTTCATCTTTAGGTCATAAGCTCATAAGCCACAAAATATATGCTTATAAATTATAAGTCGATATCATGTAAGCTTAGTAGCCCATATATTAGCTTAAACAAACACCCCCATAGATCATAATTGTAGGGTTATGAGCTTATCTTATCTTCATATGCTCAAATTTTCCGGCTCATTTTAAGAATTTATATAAGCTAATTATATCATTAAAAACCTAAAAAAGCATGCAAGTCTCAAAATAAGATGGAAAATTTAGGCTTACGAAATAACCTCATAAGCTGAAATGAAATAACCTCATAAGCCCACATATAAGCTAAAACAAACACCCCAAAACACAAAACCAAAAGAAAAAAAATAAAAAACATAGTAGTACCTTCAATCACCTTATTCTGCTGCTCTAATTCCCTCTGAAAATTCATCCACATCTTTTACAACTCCAATATTTGATGCCGTTTTACTGACTTGAGATCTACGCCTGCAACACATGGAAGCATCTATTTAATTTGGGGGTGGGTATGGTCTTCACTCGATTTAAGCCCCTATCTTTTGTCTAACCCCATGTACTGTAAGCAGATTCCATTCAAGAAAATCAAAAACGAAAATCGTTACGTATACCCATCTTCTTCTTCATGTTGCTGAGTTGATCATCCCTCAAATATTTATATAGATGAAGACGCATAAATAGATGAAGATGCATAAAAGATTATTTTGGTGAGAATTTTCTAAAGGACAAAGATTAATCTGGAATAAAATTTTGGGTGAGAGATTTGAGTGTGTGTGTGTTTTTGGGTGTTTTTTTTCCAGAGAAGAACACGTATGAATAATACGTGTATGAAAGAGAAGGGTGCGGGTTAAAAAAGTATAAAAAAAGTAATCGGGTCAGACGGGTTTATTATTGAGTGCATTTAATAAGACCTCGGGGGAATAATCTTGCGGTTTAATATAAAGGAGTAATCATTAAAAACCTAAAAAAGCATGCAAGTCTCAAAATAAGATGGAAAATTTAGGCTTACGAAATAACCTCATAAGCTGAAATGAAATAACCTCATAAGCCCACATATAAGCCGAAACAAACACCCCAAAACACAAAACCAAAAGCAAAAAAATAAAAAACATAGTAGTACCTTCAATCACCTTATTCTGCCGCTCTAATTCCCTCTGAAAATTCATCCACATCTTTTCCAACTCTAATATTTGATGCCGTTTTGCTGACTTGAGATCTACGCCTGCAACACATGGAAGCATCTGTTTAATTTGGGTGTGGGTATGGTCTTCACTCGATTTAAGCCCCTCTCTTTTGTCTAACCCTATGTACTGTAAGCAAATTCCATTCAAGAAAACCAAAAACGAAAATCGTTGCGTATACCCATCTTCTTCTTCGATGAAGCTTGAGTTATTCCATCCCTGCAAATATTTGTATAGATGAAGATGCATAAATAGATGAAGATGCATAAAAGATTATTTTGGTGAGAATTTTCTAAAGGACAAAGATTAATCTGGAATAAATTTTTGGGTGAGAGATTTGAGTGTGTGTGTGTTTTTGGGTGTTTTTTTAGAGAAGAACACGTATGAATAATACGTGTATGAAAGAGAAGGGTGCGTGTTAAAAAAAGTATAATAAAAGTAACCGGGTCGGACGGGTTTATTATTAAGTGCATTTAATAAGACCTCGGGGGAATAATCTTGCAGTTTAATATAAAGGAGTAATTAGGTTGTGTAATTTCAGTTTTCAGTGAATTCAAAGATTTATAAAAAACTCGATTTCACAATCACGTTATTGTATCTCAAAGTAGGATTTAGTTTGCTAAGATGGTGTACACATATGTGTTAGGATAATTGATTGTGAGTTTTACATACATATAATATATATATAAAATATAATACTTTAAAAGAGCAATTAAGAAAATTCCCTAAGGAAGATTCACTCTCAAAAATATATATAATATAATATATAATACGTATATTAAACCGGGCAAATATGATCACCCGGGTCGTTTCCCCAACGACTAGTGAAATTGAATCCTCGTTTAAGTCCGGATTATGATTTGAATAAGCAAATAGATGATTTGATGATCTATTACTACTTAATAAAAAGCAACAATTAAAATGGACAATTAAAATCTATTAAACAATTAAACTAATACGGGTAACAATTAAAACGCGACAAATAAACAAGTAAATTAAAATTAAACCCTAAAAATGCAAACTAAATTTCTAAACCTAAATTAGGATTAAAGAAAATTTTAGAAAAAGAAATTACTATTTTTGGCTTTTTAGATTAAAAGATATGATTTTTCTAAAATTTAAACTAATTAAAAACTATAAAAATAATAAAACTATTAAAAATAAAGTCCTAAAATTTTTTATAAAAATTACACTAATTAAAGAAAATGTGCAGAAATTTTTTAAAAATAAAAGCCCTAATTTTTATCTTTTTTTATAAAAGTTTAATTGAACTAATTAAAACCTAACCCTAATTATTAATTAAAACTAAATAAACTAATTAAAAACTAATTTAGGGACTAACTGTGTAAAAGACTTAAGGGCTAACGGGGCTAAAACCTTTAACGGGCAAGGATTAACTAAGAAACAACTAAAACAGAAAAATTACAAGAATGGTCCCTGAGGATCTAACCCGATAACAACTAAAGTCCAATTATAAGCTCAAATTCTAAAAGTGCTTATCACTAAAAACTTGAAAGAGCAAAGTTGTAAAGGAAACTAGGGGGAACAGAATTAATAAAAGCTACTTGGGCTGAAAATAACAAATAAGCTCAATAAGAGCTTGTTTTTAAACCGGCCTCAGAAAGGAGGGTTTAACCCTTGGTTTTACTTGTTAAGCTCTAAAAAGCTTATTTTTAGCTAAAAATTAAAAAGGAAAGGAATTCTAAAAAGCTTATATGATGCTTAAGCTATTTCAGAAAAGAAACTAGAGCTGGAAATCCTTTTAAGCTACTGAAATTAAGCATGAATTAAGCAAACTCAGGAAATAAGCATAATAGCACAAAATCTAAATAAGCTAAAAACCTTAAAAAGCTAAACTGGACTCTAAAACTTTAAGTACTTATTAAACTACTTATAATCTATCTATATAAGCTATAAAATCTAGACTCATAAGCTAAATTAACAAATTAAGATTCTACTTAAGTTCCTACTGTTTTTGGATTTTTATCTTTTTGAAAGACTTTTGACAGCAAAGATAAGTAATGCTAATAAGCTAGAAAGTGAAATTTAAGACCTAATCGATATTAAGCTATACCTAAACTTAATCCTACTTGAATTTAAGAGCCTAAATCCTACTTTAACTTAACTAAGAACTAGTCTAAAAGTGGCAGTACTAACTGTGACAGCGGTACTAACTTTTTAGTTAGTACTGCTGCACTTTGGTGAATTATGGCAGCAAATTAAGCTAAACTAATAAGCAATAAATCTAAATCTATTACCTAATCTATATTACTACCTATAAGCTACTATACTAACCTTAATTTGGGAAAGCTAATCCTAAAATTACTGGCTGAATCCTAAGCTCAAAAAAGTGACAACAGTACTAACTAATTGTTAGTACTGGTGCACTATGCACAAGTGCAACTCAAAAGTGCAGGCTTCCTAAGGGAAATCCTGCGCTTAAACACACTCTACTAGAGTGTATAAACAAAGTGCAAGTAAGATCTAAGCCTTTGAGGGCTTAGATCAAATTTCCACAGCCAAAAGTCTAAGACAAATGTCCTGGTGAAAAAAACAAAGATAATAGCCATATCTTTTGAAATTTTGGAACTCTAACTTAATAAAAACAAATGAAAAACTAATTCTCAATGAAAACTCAGCTGACTCAAGCAAATTGCACAAGTAATGTTGACTTTTAGAGGTCAGACAGTTATGATTAAGCTACTAAATTTGAAATCTATTAAACAAATGCTTAATTCCAGACAATTAATAGATTAAAACAACTTTACTATATTTGAAATCTATTAACAACTAGATAAGCAATAATCTAAGACTTAAGCTATTTTACTATATTTTTGGTTTTTTAGAGGTTTTTAAGATAATTTTATGAAAAACTATGATTCAAACTAAGAAAGTTAAAAACAGATAAACTATTGAAACTAATTAGCTAAATAAAACACAAATAAGCAGCAATAAGCAAGCTTAATGAGCAAATAAGCAGTTCTGAATATAGAAAGCAAAGAAATCACTATTTAAAGCTAGAATAAAAGGAAATGAAAGAGAAACTTACAAACTCCTCTAGCTAAACAAGAGGTTCCCAAATAGGGCAGCTTCAAGCTCCCTAGCTTATTAGATAAGTGATTGCAGTTTTATATACTATAAAATATATATAAAAATATTATACTTCAAAGAGCAATTAAGAAAATTCCCTAAGGAAAATTCACTCTCAAAAATATATAATATAATATATAATATATATATTTAACCGGGTAAGTATGATCACCCGGGTCGTTTCCCCAACGACTAGTGAAATTGAAACCTCGTTTAAGCTTGGATTCTGATTTGAATAAAGCAAGGATATTTTTGATAATCTATATCTACTAAATAAAAGCAATTTAAACAATTAAACAAATACGGGAAACAAATATAAAGTGACAAATAAGCAAGTAAACTAATTTTAATCCTAAAAATGTAAAATAAAATTCTAAACCTAAATTAGGATTAAAGAAAATTTTAGAAAAAGAGATTACTATTTTTGGCTTTTTAGATTAAAAGATTTGATTTTTCTAAAATTTAAATTAATTAAAAACTATAAAAATAATAAAACTAATAAAAATAAAGTCCCAAAAATTCTATAAAAATTACACTAATTAAAGAAAATGTGCAGAAACTTTTAAAAAATAAAAGCCCTAATTTTTATCTTTTAATAAAAGTTTAATTAAACTAATTAAAACCTAACCATAATTATTAATTAAAACTAAATAAAATAATTAAGAACTAACTTAGGGACTAACTGTGTAAAAGACTTAAGGGCTAAAACATTTAACAGGCAAGGATTAACTGAGAAACAACTAAAACAGAAAAGTTACAAGAATGGTCCCTGAGGACCTACCCCGATAACACCCAAAGTCTAATTGTAAGCTCAAATTCTAAAAGTGCTTATCACTAAAAACTTGAAAGAGCAAAGTTGTAAAGGAAGCTAGTGGGAACAAAATTAATAAAAGCTACTTGGGCTGAAAATAACAAATAAGCTCATACAGCTTATTATTAACTGACCTCAGAAAGAGGGTTTAACCCTTGGTTTTACTTATTAAACTCTAAAAAGCTTATTTTTTAGCTTTTTTATCTTTTACTTATACTAAAAAGAAAAGGAAAATACTTTTTATATTTTATGATTTTTTTTTGGATTTTTGAATTATAAAACATGAATGAAACTTTCAAGGGTGAAAGGATCTTCAAACCAAATCAACAAACACAAAACAAAGGAATCTTAAACACTAGTCCCCGGCAACGGCGCCAAAAACTTGATAGAGTTTTACGTACCTATAAAATATATAATAATAATACTACTTAGGTAAATTCCAACTATTCACCTTTAACAAAGGTAAAAAGTCAAGACTTACAAAAATAATATATAAAATATATAATATACGTATGTTAAACCGGGCAAATATGATCACCCGGGTCGTTTCCCCAACGACTAGTGAAATTGAAACCTCGTTTAAACTTGGATTCTGATTTGAATAAAGCAAAGATATTTTTGATAATCTATATCTACTAAATAAAAGTAATTTAAATAGTTAAACAAATACGGGAAACAAATAAAACGCGACAAATAAACAAGTAAACTAATTTTAACCCCTAAAAATGTAAACTAAAATTCTAAACCTAAGATAGGACAAAAGAAAATTTTAGGAAAAAGAAAAACATTTTTTTGGTTATTTTTGAATTTATTATGAATTAAAAACTATTTTAATCTAATTAAATCCTAAAAAAAATATAAAAATAGAGAATAATTGAAATTATATTTTTCCTAAGTAAAGTAAGTAAAAAGAAAATTTTAGAAAAAGAAATTACTATTTTTGGTTTTTTAGATTAAAAGATATGATTTTTCTAAAATTTAAACTAATTAAAAACTATAAAAATAATAAACTATTAAAAATAAAGTCCTAAAAATTTTATAAAAATTACACTAAATAAAGAAAATGTGCAGAAATTTTATAAAAATAAAAGCCCTAATTTTTATCTTTTTATAAAAGTTTAATTAAACTAATTAAAACTAAACCCTAATTATTAATAAAAATATTAAAACTAATTAAAACTTAACTAAGATTTAACAAAAGGACTAACAGTGCAATTACTAAAAGGACTAACGGAGTAAAACTCTTAACAGACAAAGGATTAACTGAGTTAACAAAGAAATTTAAAAATTACAAAAATAGTCCCTGAGGACCTAACCCGACTACAAGCAAAATCCAATTATAAGCTTAAATTCTAAAAGTGCTTATCACTAAAAACTTGAAAGAGCAAAGTTGTAAAGGAAGCTAGTGGGAACAAAATTAATAAAAGCTACTTGGGCTGAAAATAACAAATAAGCTCAATAAGAGCTTATTTTTGAACTGATCTCAGAAAGGAGGGCTTAACCCTTGGTTTTACTTATTAAGCTCTAAAAAGCTTATTTTTAGCTCAAAATTAAAAAGGAAAGGCATTCTAAAAAGCTTATATGATGCTTAAGCTATTTCAGAAAAGAAACTAGAGCTAGAAATCCTTTTAAGCAACTGAAATTGAGCATGAACTAAGCAAACTCTGAAATCCAAAGTAATAAGCAAAAATCCAAATAAGCTAAAATCCTTAAAAAGCTAAACTAGACTCTAAAACTTTAAGGACTTATTAAACTACTTATAATCTATCTATATAAGCTATAAAATCTAGACTCATAAGCTAAATTAACAAATTAAGATCCTGAAATTCCTAAGTACTGTTTTTTGGCTTTTGAGGTTTTTAGTGACTTTTGACAGCAAACTTAACTAAGTAAATAAGCTAGGAAATAAGATTAAAGACTTATTCTATATTAAGCTATAACTAGACCTTAACCTACTTGAATTTAAGAGCCTAAATCCTACTTTTACTTAACTAAGAACTAGCCTAAAGTACCCAGGTTCTAACTGTGACCCGTACTAACTTTTTAGGTTAGTATGATGCACTTTGGTGCATGAATTATTCGGCAGCAAAATTTAAGCTAAAACTAATAAGCAATGAATCTAATCTTGCCCTAATCTATATTATGCTACCTCTAAGCTATATTAATACTTAATTTGAAAAGCTAAGTCCTAAGATTACTTGGCTTAATCTTAAGCCAAAAGTGACAATAGTACTAACTAATTGTTAATACCGGTGCACTATGCACAAGTGCAACTCAAAAGTGCAGGCTTCCTAAGGGAAATCCTGCACTTAAACACACTCTACTAGAGTGTATAAACAAAGTGCAAGTAAGATCTAAGCCTTTGAGGGCTTAGATCAAATTTCCACAGCCAAAAGTCTAAGACAAAATGCCCTGGTGTAAAAACAAAGATAATAAGCCATATCTTTTGAAATTTTGAACTCTAACTTATAAAAACTAAATGAAAACTAATCTTAAATGAAAACTCAGCTTGAGCAAGCATATTTGTACAGTAATATTGACTTTTAGTGGTCAAACAACACTTATGCCAAAACACCCTTTACACTATGGGACAGTTTGATTAAGATACTAAATTTGTAATATATTGTAATAATTGCTTATTAAGACAATTATTAGATTAAAAACAACTTTAATAAGCATGAATTAAACAAACTAGATAAGCAAATAATATAAGACTTAAGCTTATTTTACTTTATTTTTGCGTTTATTAGAGGTTTTAAGACCTTCATATTTATGAAAAACTATGATTCAAACTAAGAAAGTTAAAAACAGATAAACTATTGAAACTAATTAGCTAAATAAAACACAAATAAGCAACAATAAGCAAGCTTAATGAGCAAATAAGCAGATCTGAATATAGAAAGCAAAGAAATCACTATTTAAAGCTAGAATAAAAGGAAATGAAAGAGAAACTTACAAACTCCTCTAGCTAAACAAGAGGTTCCCAAATAGGGCAGCTTCAAGCTCCCTAGCTTATTAGATAAGCTAGGGTAAAGTCCTTGGGATCTCTTCCAAGTTAAGATCCCCTTCCAAAAGCTCAATTCCAATAAGATCCATGATAAATGTAAGTTACACTGTTTTAAGGTTTAGAAAGGATTAAATCTGAATTGATTAAGCTCTATTTCAGCTTATAGACTGAAAGAGCTTATTAAGAGCTTATTAGCTTATTGAGACAACTTGGCTTATTAAGAGAGCTTATAAAAAGAAACTTTGAGAGATTAAGAAAAACTGAATTTCATTAATAAAAAGCTTTCTTACAATACTTAAAAGGAAAATTACAAGATTAAAACAACATTTAAGCTAGGAATTAAAATTTAAGCTACAACTAAATTAAGCTACGTGTGAAAAACTAGAAAAAAAACTACTCTCGTGTGTGTGAAGAGTGAGGCCTATTTATAGGCTGCCTTGGATCCTTCTAGCCTCTTGCCTTGCTCTCCAATCCTTTTAATCCTGGCCAATCATTTCTTCAATCATTTGAGCATCAATTGTGGCCGTTTGATCAAGCTGTGGACACCTGAAGATTGCCAGCGTGTCATTCTCTTATGGATGTCATTGTGCTTCTTTTGTGAGTGATTTTAGATGTAAAAACCAACATTAAATTTGTGCTTCTCTACATGCTACGTGTTTATGGTAGGAGCTTGAGATAGGTTAAAATATCCTTGAAATGTTCTGATTTGACCTTGCCTTGATCTTTATGATGCTCCTTTTTGACCCGATTAAACCTTTAATTTCCATAAGCCCTTTGTTTTTTTGACTATGGGTGAAAGAGGGGACGATGGATGAATAGTAACTTTTGGCGCCCTTTCTTTATAACTGAAAACGGTTAAAAGTCGTTTGACTTTTGGAGAATGACACAAATGGCCCTTGTCTTTCTTTTCCCCTTTTTCTAGTTATAAATAACTTTCGACAATTGCAAAATCAGTCCTTGTGGTTTATTTAAAAAGGAAGTGGGCTAGTAATGGGTTTATTAGATCCGGGTAAGGCCCAATTAGAGGTGAGGGGTTATTTTTGGACTTTTGTGAAACTTTGAGGGTTAAAATGGAATATTGTGGGTCTTGTTGACTTTTGTTGACCAATGATTGACTTTTCTTTGACTGGATTTGACTGAGGCTTGACTTTTCTGGCTTCGGCTTTGATTCTTTGGCTTCTTTTTGTACTCTTCTGATTCTCGTGTCCGTGCTTGCCCGTTTTTTGACTGTTTTCTTGTGATTTTTGATATATCCGTACCTGCACACACAAAACACAAATACAAGCATATTTTTGCCATTTTTGGTCTGTTTTGGGTTTAATTGGGTTATTTTAAGCATAAATGGATATGTGTATTTTACACTTATCAAAATTCCCCAAACTAAACGATTGCGTGTCCTCACGCAATATCACAGGCCTTATAACCAAATACCTCGACACTTCCCCAAACTAAACCTTTGAAAAGTAGCAAAGATTTTTGTTGAGAGAGATAAGAGATCACAAGTTATAAAACACCCGATTTCCCATTTTCTAAGATTTTTCTCTTTTTATGATTTTTCTTGATAATTAACTACCTAACTACAACTTATTTGTGTTGACATAATGTATTGTTTTCATTACCTCATTGGTAACTTTGAGGATCATAGAACAAAAAGCACAATTAAGTGTCTAAAAGATAACTTCATCATCCCCGATTTTTCACTTTTCCCATGTTAAGCTTAAAAATGAGATCACCGTTGATTACGAACTAAGATGCTAAGACTACTTATAATTACAACTTGTGAATTCCTCTTTCCATTATAAATCATATATTTAAGTGTGTGTGTTCAAATTAATTTAAACCATTAAATCCACATATTTAGATAGATGAAATCCGACCAAGCTTTACACATGGGCCTTTTGGGCTAATATGTTAATCACTTAGCAAGATCACATCTCAAAGCAAACAAAAACCTCCTTAGCCAAGACATCGTTGGTTCACTTGTCCCATGAATGACTTTCTTCTCTAGCAATCCCACCGTCATCGGGTAAGTGCTAAGGCTTTTGACACCCCATATAACACCCTGTATTTTCAAGTCATTGACGACGTCGATAAATCCACAATGTACCTTTTGTATTGTACGCGTTTGCTTTAAATCGTAAATGTTAAGCTAAATCGCGTAAGCTAAAAATTAGCGTTCAATGTAAACGAGCATCAAACAATTAAATGTTTACATCAAACAAGGGTTAAGTAATTATTTTGAGGATAATTATTAACTTTGTTCATTTTATTTTTATCGGATACGTAAAGTGTATACGTTTCGCGATAAATTGCGTTTAGGCACTCCCGGAACCACCAAAACTTTTCTACGCTTCAACAAATACCCACATTTATACCCAATACATAAAAATTACTCATCAACATCACAAATATCTTCTTATTGCCGAATTCTTGGCAAATGATACAAGAAATAAGAAAATTTCCAAGTTTGGTCAAATATACATCTCTTTCATTAATACCTAGCCCATGCCTTCTCATTAAACTACACCATGCCTTGTCTCTTTGACTTAGACCAAGACCAAGACCATCCCTAGGACCATACCATGTTCCCTTGACTAAGTCTTGCATATATATACATGTATCTAAGTGATGAGAGAAATCATACATGCTTAAACTTGGTAAAAATTCACAAAACCTCTCCCTTTGTCTCTCTATATGCTACGGCATACACCAAGCCCCCAACACAATCCATACAAAATTTTATTCAACCTATACCCTTCTATACACATCCATTATAAGACATTCTAAGGTATTTCCAAGCATTGGCTAACCTTTTACAAGTAATAATCAAGAAAAGGAAGCTAGGGATTTTATTGAAGAAAACAAGGGTTTTCTTTGTGCAAGTTTGGATTTTAAGGCTAAACACGGGTTTAGTATTTGTTTATCATCATCTTCATACACCATAAGGTCTACTTGAACTCTTTATATTCTTGTAAACTTTCTTTGATATGCATATGTTATTTCTATTTAGTTTAATCACCATTTAGGATTTTATCATGAAAATGGAGTTTATACTTGAAATGATCACATGGATTACTTTTATATATGTTGTGTTATTACATATATCATGATAAAAATGATGATAAAATATTGTATCATGTTGTTTTGGTGTAAACATGATTATGGGTTAATTAGGGTTTTTATGATCTCTTAATATGTTTTAAGTTAAAGAAATATATATGACAAGTTAATATTGATTATGAACTTATACACATGTTTTATGGTTAGTAATATGAAGTTATAAATGGATACATAAGGATTTTACAATCATTTTTAAGCTTAAAAAGTATAAAAGTGGTAAAACCTTAAAACTAGGTCAAAAATGGATACTTTGAATGTTAGTTGAACATTCGTCCCAAAGTGTCTTAAAAATATTATTTTCTTATGTTTTTATAAGAGATACATTTTCACGACGATTGCAGAAAAAGTTAGAAACTTGTCAAACGGTGAAATAACGAAAAAGTGACGGTAAAAACTAGTTATACGCTATTTAACACGTCCTGCCTTTTATGTAGTACGTAAATGAATTTTTTAAAAACATTTATTAAAAATTGTTTATTAATCAGCAACTGTTGATATTTTTAACAAACTTATTCATTTATTTTTAGGATTCAAAAATGATAAGAATCGTAATTTTTCAATAATAACGAAGAGTTATGAAATTTTCGCAGAGTTTACGAAATTAATACTTTTATAAAACTATTTTTATAAAGTTACTATTCATGACAGAAGTTATATTTTTGTAAACCTCATAAAATTATAGAACTTTCAAGAGAAAGTCCTCGATATGATTCGTTAAAAAGGAGCTATATCGAATAAAATACGAAATTTACGGGTTTTACGACAACATATACCGATTTAATAAGAATCTCTCGGTCTGATGCTGACAGTAAAAGTTACTGTCTCAACCAGAGGGTTCAAAATATGAAATGTATAATTATGATAACTCTTCCTATACGAAAAGGATGGGCTTAAGAAAACGTAAAATAGGGCTTTAAAACGCAAAGTTATGCTAGTTTTACTAAAACGATAATATAACACGTTTTTTTACTTATTAAAAACAATTTTACCAAAAACTTTAGTTGGTGACTTGAAACTATGTAGAATTATATGTGGGTATCAAAGTACTATATTACTAGGGATCAGTTTCCTATTGAGGCCTCTTCGGATGGTGTTTCGACGAGTTGTTAGGATTTCCGATTTAAAGTGTCCTAACTCTCGAACGTCATGTCATGATCCCTCCTTAGATTATGTTTAGCCTGAAGATAGTACGATGTATAACAACTTTAAAATTATATTCAAGTACTCGGTACTTCATTACGACCTATGATAATTAGGTTGCATTCGATCTTTTACGTGACATTTATCTGCGTTATTTGGTTTATCAGAATCAAGGTGGTGTTCCATAGCCCCACTATTTTTACGAGTTCTATGTTTTATAAGTATGGGGTGGAAACATGTTTGTTTTATAAATTGGACGCAAGTATTGATACATGTTTGCCTAAGTAGCGATACCCAAGTTAGCCCATTATCATGAATGTCAATTGCATAGTGTAGTTGGAATTAAATTATGTGAGCTGGCGGGAATGTTATTTTAAATTAGTTCTTATTCGGAAACGACCTCCCCGTTCAGGTGACTAGATTATCCTGGGATTCGAACGTTATAGCTGTTTTTTCGGATTTTAGGTTGTTTTTCGGGTTGAACATCTAATTCGGGCAGAAATTGCAATTTAAAGTTTAATTGAAAGAAAGTTCGTCGAGCTTCAATGTCATGAGTTAGGTAAATGTAATCTAGTTTTGTGATGCCCTGCATTTTTAATTGTGTTTCAAGTTTGTTTGCGGTTATCTCGGAGAAAAGTCTTACGGTCCTGCATATGTTGATTTATCAAACCTATGAATTCACCAACATTATTGTTGACGTTTTTAAGCAATATTTTCAGGAGGTCAATAGGCATGGGATGCCAAGGATGCATTGGGTTACATTTTGGATTGCACGCTTAAAGATTAGTGCATTTTATTTGGGAATGTAATTGTGCAAACTTTGAAATATTCACATATGAACATGTAAGTGTTATATGCTTTTGTATTAAGTCTTTCAATTAAATCCAATGTATCATTTTAAACGACTTTTTGTGTCGTTCTTATATATCTTGTGTTATTGATCTTGAAGTAACACGCCCCGGACCCTTATTCCGCTGCGACCCAATTTGGGGGTGTTACAGATTGGTATCAAGAGCCTGTGTTAGTAGAGAACCAGGGTCAAAAAAATGTTTTTTTGGGATCTATAACATTTTCAAACATTGCATTCATTAAAAAAAGGGTTTTTTATGGGACACACACTAGTTGTTTGCATTAGTTAGTTTTACTAGATGCTTACATGACACACTAGTTGATTGCATTAGTGGGACTAGATGCATTCATAATTGATATACGTGTTTATATTATAGTACGTATATTACTATGAGGGTATATTGTATATATACAAAGAAAAGTTCGCATTCTTTCGCGCAACTCTGCAATTATTTATATAAGGGTTAATTATATAAATAGGGGAATATTTCTTTAAGCAAGGGTAGTCGGATATGCTCGTTAGTCCTAAGCGCTACCTAACATTAAGCTAGTCGAATATGTATACTTTACCATAATTCATTTATTGCCATAAGTGCATACTCGTATTTTACCATACCATACTTATATAATATATTTATATTTAAGTTAAGTTTAGCTAGCTGCAAGCCGGTTGTATGTTTTCATTATAGACGATTTTACCTACACGTCTGTTTTTATAGATTCTGAAGCCTGGAGATTTCCATTGGAGCTTCTGATGAGGAGCAAGAGGAACTAATGAAGGATCAAACCTCTATTGCTTGATGGGCTCACTACAGCCTTACTCACCAGGCTACATTGCATATGACTCTAATCCGGAAGAGGATAAGGAGGACCCTGAGGAGGATCCTGCTGACCATCCTGCCGATGGATGAGACAATTATGATAATGAGTCATCTGATGATGACAACGATGATGATGATGTTGAGAAGGATGAGGAGGACGAGGAGGAGGAGGAGCATCTAGCTTCGGCAGACCCTTCTGCTGTACCTACAAGATGACCCTGTCCCCTCAAGCTGAGGATGCAGAGCAGTGTACGCTGATTTGAGTTGTTATGCTCCTAGGCCACCCCATACCATATCATTTTGCTTTCTGAGACCAAATCCCATATTGTACGGATATCTATTTAATACCATATTCCACAATCACCATCTGTTGAGACATGCATTACCGAGTTGCTGCTGCACTACCTTCAGAATCACACTCACTAATAAGAATGTGATCACTTAAAGATAATCATAAGGAGTCTTAGCATCTAGAATCTTAGAGGCACCCTGGCATTGACAACATAGATTTGTCAGGTTGTAACTCATTTTGTATTCCACTGAATTGAGTTAATATCGGTTGGTAGTGTTTATAAAAAGCTGTATCTCTTTTTACTCATGTAAAACGTATATTAAGTATTAACTTACGTTGTTGGTTATGATCATGCTACTGGACGATGGGGGTTTTATTTATGTTATGGTTGTGTTTTCTTTTTATCTAGCATACGTAGGTCTCACCTTACCTACTTTTTGGGATCACGGAGTGTTATGATTTTCCCTTGAATAAAACTTCATATACATTTTGCTCCCTGTGATTTTACGGAAACAATGGACAACTGTTAATCATGGGTTGTATGTTTAGGAAATTGAGCGTTTGTAGCCCTGTGAGGGCTAATGCTATCGAGGCTATTGCCATTTATGAGACGAAAACCAACATGGCCCGTAAGTCAATAAGCCAGACCGAACAACAAGAATGCAAGGTAGCAGGGAATGCTAACAACAAGAGAAAGTGGGAAGGTAACCACAATGGGCAATGTACTATAAAGGGCGGGAATTGCAAGAAGGTTGACCACATGACCCGGGAGTGTAGGAATCCTACTGTTGCTAGGAATCAACGAACTCACACCTGTTATAAGTGTGGAAGTCTGAAACACTTCAAGAGTAAGTGTCCAATAGTGAAGTTTCAGAAACGTGTGGACAAAAAGATCAGCACTCTTTCCGAACGCCAGGCTGAGAACAAGAGGAAGTTGAATAACACTTCCAAGAACAATCAGAACCAACAACAGCCAAACAAGAGGCAAAATACTGGCAAAGCTTATGCTGCAGGGCACGGGGAGAAGAAATATTACGGCGGGTCCAAGCCGTTGTGTCCTAAATGCAACTATCATCATGATGGTCCATGTGCTCCCAAATGCCACAGGTGCAACATAGTGGGCCATCTGGTCCGTAACTGTAGGAGACCTACAAATGACAATACTACTAACAACCAAAGAGGCACGGGGACAAGTCAGAAGGTTAATTGCTATGAATGTGGGAATCAAGGGCACTACAGGAGGGATTGCCCAGAGCGAAAGAACCAAAGTCATAAAAACCAAATTGGAGGTACTGGAGCACATGGAGTGGTGCATACCTTAAGAGGAGAGGAAACCGATCAAGACCCTAACAACATTAAAGATGAGATCAAAGCTTAAAAGAGAAAGTTGTCTCGCTTTGCCTAATAAATCCTAAGTTGAAACTATCTTAGACTTTATCTCCTTAGGAGTTCTCGTTGTATTTCCCTTAAATTTCAGTTGTACGAATGATTTCAAATTATCTATCAAATTATCGTATTATGAGAATTTCGTCAATATTAACTTAGGTTCCTTATTTACTCTTACAAACTACTCTCACGAATATCATGAAATTATAACGCTATTTTGACGAAAATGAGCAATGCATCGTTAGTCCTCAATTATACATGGCCTGATCAACTATGTATAATTCAGGAAGGTACCATGCCGTGCTGAGAGTAGTCACTCTAAAAACCTCTTGTTAAGGAAACAATTTTCTACTTATATCATGTTTTGTGTGCGTATTCATAGAACGCGTTTACTTTTGGAAATCGAATTAGTAACCATATCAACTAAGCAGACCTTCACTCCGTCTTACTATAAAGTTGGCATCATCTTATACCAAATCCTAAGCCGAGAAGCCAAGACACATTACTAGTCGCCCTAAGACAATTTCGCTATCGAATTTGCTCGCCATTAGAGAATTTACTAAATCACCCATTCAACATAAACTTAATGCCTGTAGAACTTGGTAGTTTCGATGCTATAATCGGTATGGATTGGTTGGCGAAGTACCAAGCGGTCATTGTGTGTGCCGAGAAGATTGTTCGCATCCCCTGGAGAAATAAAACCTTAATCATACACGGTGATAGTCACAAGGCATGAAATACCCGTCTTAATCATTTGTGATCGTTGGACGGGTGTATTCGCATCAAATTTCTATGAGGTCACTTCAGAAGGCTTTGGGTACTAGATTAGATATGAGTACTGCCTATCATCCAGAGACTGACAGGCAAAGCGAGAGGACTATTCAAACTCTCGAGGATATGCTACGTGCTTGTGTGATCGACTTTGGAAATTATTGGGTTAAACATTTTCCATTAGTCGAGTTTTCATATAACAATATTTATCACGCTAGCATCAAGGTTGCACCATTTGAGGCACTTTATGGTTGAAAGTGTCATTCACCTGTTTATTGGGCCGAGGTTGGAGAAGTTCAACTCACCGGTCCATAAATAGTTCAAAAGACAACCGAGAAGATCATCCATGTCAAACAAAGGATTCAAGCCGCTCGTGATTGACAAAAGAGTTACACCAATTTAAAGCGTAAGCCGATGGAATTTCAGGTTGGAGATAGAGTTATGCCTAAGGTTTTATCTTGGAAAAGGGTCGTATGTTTTGGCAAACGGGGGAAGTTAAACCCCAGATATGTTGGACCTTTCAAGGTGTTGGCTAAGGTTGGAGCCGTTGCTTATAAGCTTGAGCTGCCTCAAGAGTTGAGCAGGGTTCACAATACGTTTCATGTATCCAACTTGAAGAGGTGCTATGCCGACGAACCATTAGCCGTTCCGTTGGATGGACTCCATATTGATGACAAGCTTCATTTTGTTGAGGAACCCATAGAAATCATGGATCGAGAAGTCAAACGGTTGAAGCAAAGTCGTATTCTAATCATTAAGGTTCGATGGAACTCTAGGAGAGGGCCTGAGTTTACATAGGAACGTGAGGATCAATTTTGAAAGAAATATCCACATCTCTTCACAAAAACCGCACCATTGTCAAGTGCCGCGTCTTAAGCCTTGAGGACAAGGCTCATTTAACGAGGGAAGACTATAACACCCCGTGTTTTTCAGGTTATGTTTACGACTTCAAACTTTCAAAATTTTTTTAACTCGACTTCGCGTTTTGACATTTTTGTCATTTATTAGCTGAAGGACTAAATCTCTTATTCATAAGATTTAGTCTAATATTATTGTCGAGTGTCGATGTGTTGCGTGGTTACTTTTAATTATAACCGTTAAGTTAAATCGCGTAAACTAAAAATTATCATTCAACGTAAACGGGCATCAAACAAATTAAAGTTTACGTCAAGCAAGTATTAGATAATTATTTAGAGGATAATTATTAACTTTGCACATTTTAATTTTTATTGGTTACGTAAAGTGTTTACGTTTCGCGCTAAAATACATTTAGACATTCACGGAACCACCAAAACTTATCTACGCTTCAACAAATACCCACAATTATACCCAATACCCAAAATTATATAATTTCTACCTATATACTTACGCCGACATGTATTAGAATTCAAGTTTTATTATAAGAACATGCATACTCTCCCATATTTAAACTATACTTCCTGAACAACATGTGCTACTAGTTTCTTCACATAAAATATCAAGGCAATATTTGGTGGCTCCATTCTTTTCCCTAAAACACGGTAGCAAGGAAACAAGGAGAACCCAATTTGATTTAAGAATTATTATCACAACCACTTGGATACTTAAATTTTGTTTGACACTTTTCCATGTTTTATTCCTTGTAAATTCGGGCCCCCCATCTCAATTGTAACGCATGGTTTTTCCAAATGGTATCCAAGACTTCTTGTAATATATATAGATGTGATACTAGTCTTTCATGCATGCAATCTTATTCACTAGCAAATTTAAAACATTTTATTTGTTTCTCCTCTCCCTACCCACGGTATACCTCAAAACACAAGAAGAAATCATAACTTTTTATTCTAGTAAGCATACAAGTGATCATGGGTATTATCTAAAGTGTTTGGAAGTATATTGGAAGCTTGGGTAATCATTCTAGCAAAGGGTTAAACAAGAAAGATTAAGGTTTCTTTCACTAGGGTTTTATTTGGAGTTTTGATTAGTTTTCTCCATCATCTTGCTCTCCTAAGGTCATCTAAAACTCTAAGCTTTTCAACACTTCATTTCATGTTATACATACTTGTTGTCTTGTTTATCGCCACCTAGGTTTTGTTTCATGAGTTTACAAATGAAATGGTTATATACATATACATATACTACACTAAATCTATGTATTTTTGTAGCAAAGTAATGCTTACAATACAAAGAACACACTATTATAAGTATAACTAAACTTATAAGGATCATGGCTATTTTACTTGTTGAAAGTTTACTTACAAGTTATATACATATTATCATGAAGACAAGTCACTTTGACAAAGATTGGACATAATCTAGAGGACCTTAAATATGTATGATATATTATATAAAGTGAATAAGAAAGCTTGTACAAAGTTAAGCAAGTGATAAGTTTATAAAAACACATTTCTGAACCTTATAAACCTACACGAACAGATTGTATCTTCTGACCAAGATTCGAGTTTTTATAAAATATAAACCCAACTGATTTGTATAGTACTCTTCGAGACGATTCTGAATATGTAAAGAACTCGAAAAACCGATTTACAACGAAGAAGTTATGCTAGTTACGAGATTAGGATAATTAAATGACTAAAAGTGTTTTTATAAAACTCATTTTATAAAAACTGTTATAGAATCAGATTTGGTAAAAATATATATATTCCAAATATAAATAGTACATGTCATAAGGATTCTAAGCATGTAAGAAACTTGAAAAACAAAGCTATAACGAAAGAGATACAATTTTTGTAAGATTTAAGTTTACAAAAATAGTTTTATAAACTATTTGAGTTTACTAATTTGACACAATCATCTATAAAAACAGTGAACGTTTTATAAAGATAGATAATCTTGTCACGAATCCATGCATATAAAGAACGCTAAAAACGGGGTTAAAACGAATAAGATACGACGTTTCAAAGATTCAACATTATATACATAAAAGCTATGAAACTGTGAACGTTTCAGCAGCTACTGAAACTCAATTTTGAGGGCCTTTGGTTCCGATTGAGTCGAAGTGTAAAATTACAAAGTTGTTCGGAACAACATTTTACATAAACCTGCCGATTTTCATAATTTTCGAATGTATAATTTGTAAACTAGACACTTTTACTGACATGAATAGTGTTGGTTCATTTTAATAAAAACTTTATGAATCAATGTGATATTAGTTACATAATATTTATACATGTTTTTAACTTTATGAATATTATTTTACAAGTTGATTGAACTATTCGTACAATAACATTATATAAATAATAAAACCATTAAATCGAATATTTTTAACAAATAATAAATTGTTGGACAAATATACTATTTTTACAAATACAAATACATGGACATTTATTTTACAAAGTACAAATTATATCGTTTAATTTTATGAATTAAACAAACATGTTAAGGTGGTGATGTAACTATATAGAATTATATGTTGTGTTGGTTATTCAAAGTACGTTGTACTCATACGACCTATAATTAATTAGGTTGCATTCGGACACATTCGTGACGTTTATTCACGCATCTAATATACATGTTATTCATTCACTCGAGGTGAGTTCATAGTCCTACGTTTTACATTTATACTGATTTACAAGTTGGGGTGAGAAACATGCATGATTTTACAATTGAACACAAGTGGACATTTTTACATTATGATTACGGTAGGAGTGACTTTTTAATTTGCATTTCGCCAATTAAAAATACTTAAAGTACTTCGGACGAAGTATTTAAGTTGTCACGACACGGAGTGGAACACGGACTAGAATCGAGACAAAATAAAAGAGAAACGATTTATGGAATGTGTTCTATCATTCCTAAACCAAGACGTAAATAGTTAAACGATTCACGTTTAAGGGGTTTAGTAAGAATATCGACGGAGGGCACTTTTTCGATAGAGATATGTCCTTTCTGGACATTATCACGAAGAAAGTGGTGACGAATTTCGATGTGTTTGGTTTGAGAGTGTTGCACCGGGTTCTTACTAAGGTCAATCGCGCCTTTGTTGTCGCACATGATCGGGACGTCGTCGAATCAGACACCGTAGTCGATAAGAGCTTGTTTCATCCACAGTGCTTGTTGACATGCCTTTTCGACGCTTACGTATTCGGCTTCAGTAGTGGATATAGTAAGAGCGGTTTGTTTCTTCGAGAACCAGGATGTCAAACAGCATCCCACGATGCTCTTTCTGTCCACATAATCTCCCACATGATCAGAGTCGTCATATACTACGGTTTCTATGTCAGTCCCCTTAGGATATCATAATCCTAAGTGCGTAGTGCCTTTAATGTATCGGAAGATACACTTAACCGCTTCAAGATGAGAGGTTTTGAGAGCCTCTTGGAAGAGTGCACAAATGAAGACACTAAACATAATATCGTGCCTACTTGCCGTTAGATAGAGCAAACTACCTATCATGCCTCTATACTTGATACTATCTACCGACTCACATTCTTCATCTTTCGTGAGTTTAATATCCGAAGACATAGAGGTTTTCATTGGTTTAGAATCTTCTAAGCCAAATTTCTTAAGCATTTCTTTAATATATTTAGATTGATTAAAGAAGATACC
>BQNB010046204.1:30609-43843 GCA_026074375.1 Tanacetum coccineum | reverse complement strand
GACTTTCACATACTGTTTAGTCATACTGTGTGATGGCAGGTTTTCAGCTTTGCCACTCCCTTGGAGGAGGCACAGGGTCATGAATGGGAATGATGTTGATTTATAAGATAAGGTAGGAATACCCAGACAGAATGATGCTTACATTCTCTGTGTTCCCTTCACCGAAGGTCTCTGACACAGTGGTTGAGTCCTACAACGCCACACTCTCAGTCCACCTGCTGGTTGAAAACGATGATGAATGTATGGTCCTTGACAACGAGGCACTTTATGACATCTGTTTCAGGACCTTAAAGCTCGCCACTCCAAGCTGTGAGTACCCCTTGCCTTTGATCAACCTAAAGTATAAATAGTTGTTGCAATGGAGTCATTTTATTTATGAATCACCTCCTCCAGAGTTTATTTTCAATGCACACAGTCTTTGAAATCGTATTTAACATTTTAGATTGTTATATCACTGATGCAGGCTACCCATTTTGACACTTTAGTTATGGACTGTTAAAAAAATGGAAAAATCGTATTGAAAGGCTACCCACTCTTTTAGAATCATCAATGTGGGCGTTGCCGACACCACCCAGGTATATAGATTTTCCTGTTTTAATGGGTTCTTATTTTTAATGTTTCTCTAAGATGAATTAACATACCCATGTTAAATTGACACGTCTTCTACAGATCCACACCCATATGTGCTACTCCAACTTCAATGACATCATCCACTCCATCATCAACATGGACGGTGATGTCATCACCATGTAACTTAACTGACTCTTGAGACCTGGTGAATATTAGGTTCTTTCTGGTCCTCCGATTAACTGGAATATAGTAGGTTGTATGCGAGTAATTTCAACCAAAAGCAAATTTGAATTCAGGTTATCTGATACTACTAACTTTAATTATTCCTGAATCCTGAATTAAAAAACATGATAATCTGTTTTTTTAACTATTCTAATATCTACTTATCGCGTGCTGCCACGTCAACTAATTTGTTATGAATACGTGCCTTTTTGAGATTTAAATGGTTTGAATTTGGGTTGTTTTTGCTTGTATGTACTATTTTATCATTGTGTTCGTGTAGGACACAATAATATCCAAAATTACCAAAGACCAAATCAAGACGTCTACAACTAATTTGAAAACTTACAACAACGATGAGTAATCAGGTTAGTTATTATTGATAATAGACGCCGTTGAATAGAAGGTGAATACATATTTAACTTTGTTTGTTATTTTGTATTATTGATCAGGTGAGCTTTTTGATTTTAGGCACTAAATAGAGCCATCAGAAATTAGTAATTCTTTTATGAAATTTAAGTTCTTTCATTTAGGTTAGCCATACACCAGGAACATGAATTACTGTGATATTTGCTGCAACTACATACTTGGGTTCAAATGATTTTTGCACAGGTTGTAGTGGTGTTTATCTGGCTCGGTATGGAACAATGGATATCATAATCACTAAGTATGCCTCTTAACAAGTGGGAATGAGAAAACTTTAACATCGTTAGAACCCAACTATAAAGCTGCAACATATCTTGCAGTACTTGATGCTCTTGGTGTATGTTGTACCTACATGATATAGTTTAAATTGGATGTTAAATTGTCTATAACGGGTCAGATAAAAAGCTTTCATTTAAATGATTCATATAGAATGGCTTAAACAGGTTGAGAGTTGCCTATTTTGACTTGTTACCTAAAAAACGCACAATGACCAGTCCAATGAAATCAAAATGCGTTAATAGGGGTTAGATTTTTATCAGTAACTGGTTAAATATAAAGGCATATTTCAATAGTATAACTCAATTGCTTTCCTCCTCCACATATTCAACCTCATTGTTGTCAACTTCATCATCAATATTGAGTATTTTTAAATGCTGATTCTCTTTATTGGTTTTTTGATTGTGTCGTATCTGGTGGTGGCCGACGTATTGGGAATTGGCTAACTTGTGTATCCTTTCATCTTAAACAACATCAATTTGTTGCTGGTAAGTTTCTTCTTTTAGAATCATGTTACTTTTTGAAAACAATCATATTACAATCATCTTATTATAATTCAATTTGTATTCGGGGTAGATCATGTTATTTGGGTCCTGTTGTCCAGCAAGGGGTTTAGGTCAAGTGGAATGTCAGAGTCGGCCCTTGCACCGACTGCACACAATCTGGTGGCCAGTGCATGTACAATAATGCCACAAGCTTGAACACTTGTGCCTGCCCTGAACCGCCTTTCTTGGCGGATAGTTGCTTATCAGATAACAAGACATGCGTCAGTTCATCACCATCATCAGGTTTGCAATCATGTCATGTCATTTTTTACTCTTTTTATGAATGATAGAGAAAAATAGGCCTTATCCAAAACAAGTTTCTGTATACTCCAAAATGTCAGGAAAGTGTAGGTATGAAACCAAACTCATTCAAGTCAATTTGTGATATATGTTTTTACTTTGACTAATTTCGCGAAAATCTATGCTCCTAAGTTTGGTGTTGATGAGTCGAAGATGATGGAAAGGCTATGAGGCGACAACTACTTTGACCCAAATACGAAAAAATGGACTACTAAGAATAACGGGTCAGCAGATTGTAAATGTGGGTTTGTTCAGTTTGTTTACGAGCCCATTAAACAGATTATTAACTTGTGTATGAATGAACTGCATTCAATAAATAAGTTATGGTGTTTATAATTATTTGTTTTGTCCCCCAAAATTGTTAGCTTTCACATTGCTGTCCATGTTACTATTGAGCTAAAATCATACAATACATTCGTAGTTACGATTCTTGAAAAGGATACAAGTTTTCGTGTTATTTTTCACATTGCTTATCATGTACTCTTTTTTGTATACTTGCACGTGACGAATACTTTATTAAGTTTTATTTCATCTTATCGGATTACCGTACATTTCTTTTTGTTATTCACTTTATGAAATTTCACATTGTTCATAATTCATTAACCGTTACTTAATTTTTAAAAACAATAATCACAAGTCATACCCGCCCATCGGGCGGGTTTTGCAACTAGTGTGTGTATATATATATATATATATATATATATATATATATATATATATATAGAGAGGGTTATTGTGAGAACTTTCTTAAAGTTGTAAAAATGAGAACTAATCTAAAATACCATAGACAACATTGATAAATAACCGATTTGGAATTGTTACTCACAAAATATAAAATATTTAATACAATTACATTAAACCGACTAATAACCAAACTCTAAGAGTAACGGATTGCTGAAACACAAGTTAAAAATTTTGATACAACTTTACATTAAATCTCAAAAAGCTAATTTTTTACACATAAATTGATACAACCTAATACACATCAAACCAACTAAAAACTTGGTACACAATACCCAAACTTGTGACACATTACACGTCGAAATCAAATTGTATCACCTTGTTTAGGTCAATTTCCAAAAGAAAACCCATCAAATCTTTAACAATATTAGGTTGTAATTAATTATGTTTTTATTTTGTTTTAAGGAGGGTGTCATTTGTGAGATTTTGGGTGGTTCTCATTTTTATAACTTTAAGAAAGTTCTCATTTGATCTCGATTCTATATAATATATATTATATAATATTCTATATATATATATATATATATATATATATATATATTTATATATATATATAGTGGCATTTTCTTTGCAGAACCACTTTTTTGTACAGAACCTACAGAACCAAATATATACCATTAGATCAATGAATCATCGGATGGGATGACTTGGGCCATTTGTGTAATTATTGTAAACTAAAAGAGTGTTAGATTAAAATAAATAAATTAGTCAAAGGTAATATAGGAATTTCGAATTTATTAATTGCCAAAAAACTATGTCACTTTTTTAAATAACCTCCCAACTAAATATGGCAAATAAAAACTGTTTTCTCCATTAACTTGTTTATGCCGTCATGTTCATCGTATTTTTCTCACTCATCACAAAAAACATCTCAACATTTCAGATCTATAAAAAAAAACGTCTCAATCTCTTAATAAAAACAAGCCATTCTTAAATCTTCATCACCAACAAGAAGTATTTTATGATGTTTACGGGCGCGTTCCTGGATCATGGTTCTGGTTTGGACCGTTTGGTTGTGATGCCTCTTCTGGAGGATCTGAATCTTGGTTTTTTGGGTTGCTCCTCGAAAACAACAACACTAAACTTAGTGTGAATATGTTTGGATCTGAATCTTGGTTTTGGTTTGAACTGTTTTGCACCATCATTTGTGGGTTACGGTTTGTTTCCATAAAAACAAGTTGTATTCAAACACAAATCCACAATATTTTCCCCCTTAATCTATATGAATCCCACATCAGTTCTACAAAAAAAGCCCAAATTATTAGGGCTTTGGGATATGGGCTTACATATCGAAATTGGTACAATTTAATCCATAGATACTTGAAGAAACATGGAAGGTAACATTAATACTATGTGATTGTTCATATAATAACATTTTTTTTAATATTATGGTACATTAATGTACACGTTTTTTTATTAATATTATAGTACATGAATGTACAGGTTCTTTTAATATTGTGCGATTAGATTGGATGATGGGTCTTCTATTTCTGCTGATAGCAACATTGGTAAGGTTCTGAATTTCATTGAATTGGGTAATTGCTCTTTTAATGCCATGGGTTTCAAACAACAACATTGAAGATACATGCTGCAAAGCCTTTTTCTTCTTAGTTTAGCCCATTTATTTTACAACCCTTTAATCCCTCATCCATGTTTTGTTACATATTTCTTCTCCTACGATAGTCATAATATTTGTCATACTAATTTAGTTGTTTCCCTTTTGATTAAGTAGTGTATTATAATAAAATTTGCTCACAAGTATTACAAAGAAAACATGGGTCTATTATAGAAACTGTTTTTTAGAACAAATCTAAGATTGACGCCATGTTGGTGATCCCAAGATTATTAAATATGTTGAGGTTTAGTGCCTTGATGGGCTAGAATAGGAAAAAGGGTAAAAACGTATATTGTAGGTAACTTAGCTCAAGATTATTTCCCCATATCAAGTTACTATTATTTGAACATTACTTTTTATATGTTATAATAATCATGTTCTTTTTTCAATGTGTAGTTAAAGCAAGAGTAGATGCTCAAAAAAATTGCAGTGTGCACGGATGTTTTTGGAAGACGGGCACATATGTTCTAATAAATTCAACGAAAAAGCACATTGTGCACATATGTTCTCGAAGCCGTGCATATATGTTCTCGAAGCGTGCATATATGTTCTCGAAGCGTGCACGCATGTTATTCGAAGAGTGCACACATGTTTTTTAATCTCTTGCACATTTATATTTAACAATAATTGTATTAATTTGATATCAGATTTTGTGTATTGTATTTATGTTTTTGCTTCTTTATAAATTTAAAGATTACATGTATATGTTTATGTTTTTTGTTATAAAATTTCAAAGATAATGTACACTAGAAACATAAATGCAATTACCATTTTAAACAAAAAACAAGTTTTAGGGCTAAATAATTGTACGCAAAAAACGTATGTAAAATTATAATATTCAAGAAAACACATTTGCACCTTTTTATTTTTTAGTTAAAATTTGTATCCTGGAAAAAAAAATTAAAAAATTCCAAAAATTTAGGGGTTTTAAAAAATGTTTTTTTAATTAATTTAAAAAAAAATTAATTCCAAAATTTTAGGGGCTTACAAAAAACGTTTTTTAATTAAGAAAATTAAAAAATAAAAAATCAAAATGTGATTTGACTATTCTACCCTTTTGAATTAAAGAAAAATACTAAATTCTCATTGGTTTAAAGTTGTTTGAAGGTTCTGTACAAAAATTAGTTCTTTTCAAAGACTGGTCCCACATATTATATATATATATATATATATATATATATATATTAGTTGCAAAACCCGCCCGATGGGCGGGTATAATTTGTGATTATTGTTTCCATTTTTATTTTAGGCTAAATATTGGTTTTTTAAATTTGTTTAGTATAGAAACATTGATCATTTGAATACATTAAGTAACAGTTAATGAATTACGAACAATATAAAATTTTTATACAGCGGAAAACGAAAAAAAATGAATACAATTTTTATACAGCGAATATTGTGAAATTTTATACAGTGATGAACCAACAAAAAGGAATGAGCTTCATGTGATATCTTGTTTATTATTTTCAACTGATTGGCGGGCATGAGTTGTAACTATTATTTACGTTTTTTTTGCTAAATATTTGTTTTTAAAAATTGTATATCATACAAAGATTTTTTTAGCATTGTAGCAATGTTTGTCAATTTGTTTGTGTTTATGTAATTACTTAGTATATTTTATGGTGTTTGAAGTAAATGTATAGAATTTGTATTAAGTTTATAATCTTTTTTTCGAAAACACACCCTTGTACCGCGTGATGGTCAAAGCAAATGATCAAGCAGTGTTTCTTTCAAGTAATAGAGTTATAAGGTCATATACCAATGGTTAACAGACCACTCTGTGATAGTGTATGACCTTGGCTTTTATTAATCGTCATTGTTTAGATAGTGTAAATTGGAGATAAACATTTACATACACGCAAATATGCAAATTTCTAATCTCTACGTATAAAGTATCGTTACATTAACATAAAATCAAATATCCTTATTTTAAGACTAAATGCCATGTAAACAAAAGAATAAACTAACCTCATCTTCAGGCTTGAGTGATACATGACCGTGACTATATTTAGTTCCTTGTGAACTAAGAATTGATATGTCAAAATCATTATTGGACTGGTTTGGTCGGCCTCAACACTTGCAAAATTTTATTGGATCTAACACCTATTCAAACTCATTTTAAATAGTGATTATTTTTCTATTATATATCAAATGTTTTGTACAGATTCAAGGATCTTCAGTTAACCTCAATTGGAGTTCTCTTCTATCAGCCATAAATTTAGAACATATGTGTAAGCTACAAGCTTTTTTTGAACGACTGATAATATATTGATATAGAAGAGTCTAGCAAGGAGCTAGAAACTTAAAAGTACATAAGAAGACAAAAAGAAAGCATAAAGGTACAAACTAGTACTTTATCTGCGAGGGAATCTAAAGGGATGAAAAAACTTTTGAAACGGAGGCCAAACAATCGGTTTTCACTCCGCCAAAAGAAAAACCCCCCACCACGGAGGCCGAGCCACCGGTTTTCACTCCTAGGTGGTTTTTGAAGAAACCCCAAACAAGTCCCGATAAATAAAATGATACAGGCTAATAACGCATTAACAAATTTTTATGCCTTACTAAATTTATTATGCACAATTACAGCAAAGATCAGCTACAAAGGTGACATTCCCTTTGGTATGGACAAACACATGTTGCAGCCATCCATTGTACCGAGAGTCTGAGCTAATTGAGGAGAATTTCCTTGGTATTACAAAGTTTATTCCTGTAAGAATCCTATGATAATCATCATATTTTAGGTTTCTTCATTCTGTTATTTTCTAACAGGGGTAAGAAATGCTGCACAAAGGAAGCTATTAAACGAACTTGGTATTCCTTCCATTGACCTTCCAGTCAATGAGTTTGTCCCATTAGGTCGTATTCTATACAAAGCACCATCTGAAGGAAAGCGGGGCGAACATGAACGTAAGATCTTCCCTTCGACTTGTACTGTTAAGAAGTACTGCTATAAGTTATGTTGTAAGTTATGCTCTAATAATACATATTGTTCTTTTGGTCATAATATATAGTGGTTACTCCAATTATTTGAAGTGTCAAACAATTAGAAGTATTACAACATCAAAGAGTACACGTATGTTAAAGTACAATCTCCTAAATCCTATTAGGACCATCTTATTACTGTATTCTGATTATTTAATAGCATATAACTAATTCCAAAATGTGCATCCAAACACCCCAGTTATCTTTTGTTTGCACTAATAAATAATATCTATAGCTCGATAAATGTAAATGTGAACTGATCAAATTGTGCTCATCATTTTGTAGTTGATTACCTACTCTTCATAGATGAGGTTGCTGAAGTTAAGTATGTGAACCGTGAGCAGTTAAAAGAGCTCGTGGTGAAAGCAGACTTAGATGAGGAGGGTCTCAGGCTGTCGCCATGGTTCAGGATAGTTTTCGATAATTTCTTATTCAAGTGGTGGGATCATGTTGAAAATGGAAGTCTCCTTGAAGCATCTAATATGAAGACAATCCATAACATGTAAATTTTCTAATGCCCATCAGTTCCTAAAAACCTTGATATCAGTTCACATTAATGTAATTTCCTCAAGGGCATTAGAATTCTTATCATTTTCCCATCAGTTCCTAAAATTTCTAATGCGTGTATCATATATGCATCCACAAATGATATGAATTCAATAATCTGATAATTTTCTAAAGATCATTAAAGGGTCGTACCTGTTTTTGGTGGTTTGAATTGTCACTACCAGGAGAGTCTTGTTGCTCTTCAACTCCTTCAACTTGTGTAAGAGGAGGGAAAACTAAAGCAGGTTGCGATAGTATCCGAAAAAGTAAAGCAACTGTAGAATCGGCTGCAATGCCGGCTCTCATTGACATTGTCGTTCCAATTGAACGCAAGAAGTGTAAATGCACCCAGTTTCTTGGAAGCTGCCAAAGTGAATAAGATCTGTACGGCTGTCGTCAAACAATGATGAACTTCGCATCCACTATTATAGGCACTGAGCTTGTTACACATTATATTCCATAAAACTATGGCAATGCATAGCAAGAGTCATGAAATTTCATAAATTACGCTTATAGATAATTAACTAAATACTTTCTTTAGCCCATGTTTATTTGCCATCAACTTTTAATTTGAATTCCTTGGTACCGGATCTAACAATGGTACCCAAATTGGGGTTTATTCTGAATTGAGACAATTTAGTTGAGCTTACATTAATAAGAAAGAACCCATGTTTGATATGTATTATGACAAAAATATACGAACCCTGGTATGGTTAGGAGTGGTTGCCAAAGCATTATCATCACCCTTGTGGCAAGAATGTGCTTGCAAGAGTGTTTCGTGTAATCTGTCCCAAAACTGAACACTACCACTTTTACCTGCCACCCTAAAACGAAGATTAGAATATGTGACTAAACTAAATATCCCTCTTAAAAGTACAGACTATTTCAAAGGTGCTTATTAAATTGAATCGCTTAATTAAAAAACAGAAAAAGGATGCATACCCGTCACTACTGCCAGAATATATCATTTTTCCATCTGGGCTCCAAGTGACACTTAATACACGCCCTGAATAGACATTTGTTAAAATTAATATAATATGAAATTATAGAAAATGATAATTTTACAAAATATAAAATTATAGAAAAGGTTAATTTACAAAAGTAGTGATTTAAAGAAGAGGCATATATCTCACCACTAACCCTTGGCAATGATTTATGATAAGTGAATCCATCCCTCCCCAACACCTAAATGAAGGTAACTTAGCACTTTTGCTATGCCTATGCAAATCTTAAGACACTCTCCCCATGAATGATGTCTCTTCTATCTGTTATCAAGATATTTCAATCAAGTTCTTTATGAAAACATGACAAATAATTAAAAGGCATCATAGTTTAGACCAATTATAAAACTAAATTACCATAATTGTCTTACATGTAAAATGAGAGAAAATTAGATTATTGAAAGGACACCTACCAACGTACATTGACATGAAAACAAATCTAAAGTATTTGCCATGATTTTTTTTGAACGTCTGAAAAGTATTTGCCATGATGCTTCATATGCTTCATCTCACGCAGTAGAGTAGCAACACATTGGGCTCCTGCCACAAGTCTCATGATTTAGATATCTTCACAAATAAAAAAATATCAGTGCATTTTTTAAGAAGCTGATCCTGATCTTGGTTGTTATGGCCATAAAAGAACTGATATTATAGTGATTTCATGAAATGTCCTTTGACCAACATACTTCTTTCCCAACCGCAACTATTACAGGAGATTCAATAAAAAAATGAAATGTAAGTTACCTCCTAGAGATTCATGGGAGTTGTTCACTGTGTGTTTTCATATTGGGATATAGATAATCCTTGTTGAAGCAGCAACTTCAGCCTTAGTGTTTGTTTCAAGCCATTGGTCGAACATTGTACTGCTTTATGTTGTTTTCTTTAATTTGCTTAATAATACCTTAAGAAAAGACTCAAAACCATAAGAAGAGTTGAGAGAATATAGGTTCTGTGGAAGGTAGCATGTGGATAAGATGAAAAGGGTCAGTGTAGATTAGGAAGTGAATTATTTTTCTTTAAACTTGCCTGATTTTATCTTATAAACCTTCAGGAGCAAAAGAATGAGTTATAGGTGGCAACCAAGCTGATGTGATCCCTGATTTTGCCATATCGGGTACTTTTCTCTCCAAATTTCTCCACCAGAGTGTTTGGACTTGTGTTTTGGAGCTTGTGTCTGGAACTGATTATTGCAACTATAAGTCCCAAATAACCAGTTATGTATAATGAGCATCTCGTTAGATACAACAATTGATAAGAGTTAAATTAAATTACTTGTTAACAGTTTTTCGTATTTAAGTTGATAGATTTTTACTCCTAATTGATAAGACCAATCTTTCTGTCTAACCAACACAATCAGTATAAATTAAAAATGGATATAGTAACAGAATATTGCAGTTTTTACAAATTCAGATCACCTTTGGTAACGATGCCTATGAACTCATCATTTCTGGTTTAGAATCCTTTCTGCAATGAAGAACCTGCCTTTGTTTGACTGTTTCTCCCTCCGAAGCTGCTAGATTCAGAGTAGTGTCTCTTTTGTCCTACAAAAAAATAAGAGATTGCAGCTGCACTAAATAAAATTCGAAGGTTAGCACCGTCTAACAGCCAAATTGATTATAAACGAACGCTGCCCATACAAAAGACAATACTGCACAATGTAGAAACTAAAAGTACCTTCATGAGGTAAACTTGAAAACCCAACATATCTGATTCCAACATCTTTCTGCAATGAGGAACCGAGTGTTGATCTCATTCGCTCCCCATAAAACTTGAAGAAGAGCATTCACATGCATCTAAGCATTTCTCCAAAAAGGGAAAAAAAGCCAAACATATGCTAAAACTGACTACTGTTGGCATATGTTTGGCTTTTTTTAACCATTTTCCAAAATAGACAGTCATAACCATTTGGTCCTAGCAAAACTGTGTTTATTTTATTTATGATTTTTACATTAAGAACAAATTTTTGTATTGTTACATAACTAATTTAAGGGAAGATTAGTGGCCCATGTATCATATTTTGGAAGGTTCTTAGGATTAATAGGGGTCTTAAATCCTATTTGGGGGTGGAATTTCAATTAATTAAAACTCTTACCGGAGCTTATTATGAATCCCTAATGGTAGACTTAGTAAATGACAAGTGAAACTGGAAATTAAAGTACTATAAATACAGATACTTGGATTATAGCACCACAAGTGAACCGGAATTCAAATCTTAGCTTTCCTATCCCACATAACAGGCCTTATCCACTAATACAATGGAGCCTAAAAAGACATTACCCATTAAAATATTTTATCCTCACAAAGGTTCCAAGTCCTAACATGTAACGCTCAAATATATAAATGCGTACAAACTTTATTAAAAAGCAACAATCAATTATAAATATTTCACATAAAAATTAAAAACACAAGAATACTGAGTAACCTTGCAGGGCCATTTCTCGCGATAAAAATGACAAAGAACGTGATCACTGGCTTTGACAATAGTAAAAAAGTCCTTCTCACTAAAAATCTTGGTATATTCGCCATGATCCAACGACACCCACTTGGTACGTTTCTCATCCATTTTCTTCATTTGTTGCAACCTGCGTTCTCTCAAAACCTCGATGTCATCTAAATCTAAGTTTTCTAATGCAGCTATATCGTCGTCTAATTTGTCATCTACTGCTTTAGCTACTGTTAGTACTTGTTGTTCTATTATATGTACAATATTATTGAAAGATTGAATTAATGCTTAACTTTTATATGAAATAAAAAGTTATGATTAATGACGTACCTCATGAACATTGTTGGTCATTTTAGAAGAAGATGATATGGATCTTAAAGATTGATTGTCTGATTATCAAGGTTACAAAACATGGATGATCAAATTCAACTGTTTGGCTAATTAAAAATCTAAAAAGTGATTTTCACCACCAAATCATGCTTTATTTATTGGTATTCGAACATTAACTGCAAAGAGGAAAATAGAACTTAAAAGATTCTCAGTTCTTTTAACGGTTTAGTAACCTTCGGTGCGTCTGGTGTTTCGGTATATGAACTTTCACGATAAGACGAAATAACAGAAGAAACTAATTATTAAGGTTAGAGGATAATGAGAATGGAATAAATAAGCAGATGAACATAATGCAAAACAATACCAGTTTTTGAAGATTTAAGAAAGTCGATCAATATCTCTTTTCGCAATTCCAGATGCTCTGCACAAACAGCTTTAGTCGGGACTTTGGCTTTTAAATGCACCTGTACAAATGACACACATTTAGTTTACTGTAAGATAGCCAATACCTCAAAGAGTATTAATAAGATAATAATACATTAGATATTATAAAATAATAAGAAACCTTAAGCTCTTGTAAGAATTGTTCAACATGCTTAATAGTTCTCAATCCTGCTGATACACAGGCAGCTTGCACCATTTGATCCAAGGCATAAGTTTGTTACAGTTTCAATGGTAAGATAGCGAGTATGATAGAGTAAGCTAACATACTATAAAGCGTTTTTGTTCATATTTGAAAAACATCTTTATACATGATCTTTAGCAATCTTTATACACCAATTTTCTTATACGTATTCAGTAATGTGAATTTCGCAGTAGGTTACACGATCTTTAGCCACTGATGAAGCCAAAAATCCATGAGGTTGGATCATTGGCTCTCAAATCATCCATGATCCACATCTTGGTCGACTGGAAAAAAGTAAGTAAAACCTTATGAACATGTGTTTTTCTAAAGGCGTAATACAAATGACAAATACAAACCCTAATGTGTTTTATGGAGAAACTATCCTGCGGATTTTGTATGATTGATATTATAACACCCTGTGTTTTAGGGTCATTTACGTCGTCAATAAATTCACTAATTATTTTTAGTGTTCTACGCGTTTGCTTTTAAATCGTAAACGTTAAGTTAAATCGGGTAAGCTAAAAATGATCATTCAATGTAAACGGGCATCAAACAATTAAATGTTTACATCAAGCAAGTGTTAAGTAATTATTTTGAGGATAATTATTAACTTTG
>BQNB010046204.1:0-30113 GCA_026074375.1 Tanacetum coccineum | reverse complement strand
GTCGGATAATCAGAGTTCATTGTCAATGGATTCATATTCATTCATGCTAAACTCGCATTCAAAAGAGTGATTTTATTAGATTCTGATGACTAGGAAGAACTGCAGGTATGTGCTTTTATATTAGATTCTGAATTTTTTATTTTGCAAAAAAATTGATTTTTATTAAAGGTTAGTTTTGTTTTACAAGATGTTCTTAGTTGTTGTTGTGGGGATGAGTTATCCAAAGGTTCATAGCCACCTATATGATTTTGTTAACATTACAATGTTTGTTTAAGCTTATTCGTGGGCTAATGAGCGTATGTGATTTTTTCTTTTAGCAGCCTGAATTATGGATATGGGTATGCTGCACCTAGGGATGTGGCTGTGGCGTTTGAGGATTTCATGAGAGTTCGTAGGTATGCTTTCGAGATTAATCCTACTTGTGAGCTATAAATTTATCCCCTGCATTAGATATTTGTATTACAGTTTCGTTCACTATTTCCATCACCATATAAGCTAGAGCTGCCAAGATGGGGGAGGTTTGGGTATTGGTCAAAACAGGGTTGTGTTGAAAGAGGTATTCATAACTACACATTAGTTGGTTTGAACCACAACCTTTTTGGTGTCCCTTTTCTAAACTTCTATAAATTGTTAGCAGTTCAGAACCTGAGATAAAAAAAAATCAAACCATTTATAAGTATAATTAGGTTGGAATTACCATCGCAATGTTGATCTGAATATAATAATTAGAGAACCACCAATTTTTAATTGTGAGGTAGGCATTAAAATAATTTAGAGGCTTCTGTTTTCTGGAAGTTTTTAGACAAGTGAGTCCGTACTTTTAGTTTCCAGAAATACATATTATAAATCTATTATGTTTCTAAAAGAACATATAACTACTTACTCACTTTGGTAGTAATGTTTATAAAATCTCATATTTGATATGTCATGTCGCTTATATTTTTTAGATTCTATAGGGTAATGTCTCCTAAAGTAATTCCCAACCCACGAATCAACCATTAGTGGCACCCCAAAGATTGTCTCAACATATGTTAAATCAGTCTGCATGAGATCAAAACAAAATTAAGGTCGTGTGTTTCTTACTAAAAATGCCATCTCATCAGGTTTCCAGAAAATTATCCCACGTAATCTATTTTAAAACTTACATTACATACATGACAAGTTGCCATTCACATGATTTATGCAGGTCCTGACCAGTTTCCATTCTAACAGGGAAACGTCATACAAGCGAATATGGTTCTCAACGACACCGATTTCTTCAATGAACTTGGTAAACTCCACAAAATGTTGAATTGGGAGCAACACAATTCTTGCATAAGCTTATCTAGGAATCAAAGACGACAATGAAGGCGGCTACAAAAGTACATGTAGTAAGTCACCTTTATGTGATGTAGCTATCATTTATATCATTATGAAACCCTTTAAATTTTTATTGCTGCAATTAGATTAGATTAGTGAATTTCTGCTTTTTTCAACGTTTTGATTCTAAGTTTGCGAATGACAGTGTGAATTTGTGAACGCAAGAAAAAGTGGGAGGATTTTTTTAGGAAACCAATGAAGGGCGTGACTAAAAAGCAAGAGAAATTGCAAATGAGGTTTCTTCATACGCTTGAGAGACGGGAAAAGAAATAAGTGGCAACAGAAGAGGCGTGGAGAGCACAAGAGATTGTGAATTTGAATCAAGAGCATGACATGTTAGTCAATGAGAGCTCGGTTATAGCTGCGAAATATGCTTCTATTACCCCTTTTTCTGAATATGAAGGAACGGAGTAATCACCATTAAAGCGAACACAAAGTTAGCAGGTACTGTTATATCTTTAATATTTATGTCGCTTATCGAAATGTTAGAAATTAGTTTCGTGCAATATCAGTGATTGCTACACATCGTTTATAGTTTTGTCCCTTATTATATTATTCAATAATAGCTTATTCAAAGTCGAGGATTGCTACACAAACTTAAACCATGTACAGCCCTCGCTTTCTTGGAAAAGGTTGTATGGCACTTGAGATTTGTTTGCACCTAAGCAGAAATTATTGAACTATCTTATATTTTAGTGATGATTGTTTTTCCACTAGGCCACAGCTTAGTGGCTATTTTAGTGGAATATAGCTTATTTGACCATTATAGATATACCACAAACACTCTTTTTTACACCTCACAAGCTAATAAGATATTTGTGAGTGTAATAGTGTAGGCATAAGTTTTTCAATTAAGCTTTCCTAAACACCTTCTAAGTATGTACTAATTTTGTATAACAACAAGTTAAGTGATGAAAATGACCTCAAATTAAAAGTTTTATTTTTTATCACAAATTTTGGAAAAACAACAGTATATAAATGAAACATTAAATAGGTTTAAGGAAGTGTTTTTACTCAATTTGATATAAATGAAACCAGAGTGCATAAAGTAGTTCTTATGTATGAGTCAAATTAATTTGTGTGTCTACAGTACATTATCCGTTTGCTATATGTTGATTTTATTTTTTTTGTATAATGTTGGGGTTTAATTTGATGCAGGTTCAAAGCTACCTTTGTATGCTTTTCAAAGATTCAAAAACATTGAATCCAGTGACAAAAAGGTGCCTCCTTTTGCTTTCTTGGGTTCCCTTCTCCTTAAGGTACTATTCTAATTTCAAAGCTAATGTTTTACTTTTAGGGGTTTTGATAATCATTTAAAACTAATAGTGATCTACTTTATAGTGCGAGGATTGTGTTAAGAGGGGCTTATTTCGCTATGATGTTACTGCCTGCGAAACTAAGGTAGAATATCAGTTGATTAGTTTTTTTGTTAATCTTTAATTAGTACTAATTGAACATTCTAAATTTATTGCATATTAAACATGTGATTGAGCAGGTGATTCCAGGAGATTATGGGTTTGTTGCTCAACTAAACGAGCGTCGTCACCTAAAAAAGCGTCCCACTGAATTTCGTGTGGATAAAGTTCTTCAACCGTTTGATGGGAGTAAGTTCAACTTCATGAAAGTTGGACAAGAAGAGATCCTCTTCCAGTTTGAATCGAGTGACGATGGTGAAGTCAAGTTCTATCCAAGCGCTCCTATTGACGCAGAAAAGTCCCCTAACGTTTTTGCCATCAATGTAAGTTACCTTGATGTTTATTCTCATAGCCGCGCGTATGAGCAACCTGTCGATTAGGTATGTTAATAAATATATTGTTGTTTATGTCAACAGGTTAGTCCAATTGAATATGGACACGTCCTTCTGATTCTACGAATTCTTGAGTGTTGCCTCAAACGATTGAAAATAATCAGGTTTTTTTACCAAACTAATATGTAAAATGATTGAAAATGACATTTTTTGCTAAAAGGATGATACTTATTGTGAAAGGAAAGCCGAAAGTCTTCTGGTTTGGTAGAAAAGGTGATAATCGGAATTTTTTACTTTTGGCACTATTATTTTAGTTTTTTGATGAAATGTTCTACTATGTTATAGTTCGAAGATTGGAGATTCGCTGCGAGGAGTTTCTTGAGTCCCTTACAGATGTATTCTGATGTGCGGTCGTCGTAGGACTTCTACACGAGAAGTTTTATAACTCCCTAGGCAGTGCACCTAATCGTTGTAGTGTAGTATGGGCAAGACTCGAGGTTGTTTATCGTTCACTCGAGGAATAGGTTGGGAAGACTTCATCACAGTCTAACAGAATTCTAGAGGTTGAGGGAAGATTATTTTTGTATTTTTTTGTATTTTTTGGAAAGCAGGTAAATCATATAATTGGAGAGAGGTTTGGTTTTAGCTATTAAACTAAGTAATAATCTAAACTAATGGTGATAACAATAAGATAAAAAATTGTGTCTATTTAATCATGTATTAATCCTTAGATTGCTTTTTCTAGTGTTGTTGCCTTGTCACACTTATGATGATCTATGTAATTATTTCCTAAAGCATGAACGAATTACACGAACCCGCCGTCTACTTAGTATGCCGCTAGAGCAACGCACATGCAAGGTAGTATGAATACTATTACACGACCCCTAGGAGTTTACTAAGTGCATGTAAAATACATTAAAAGTGGATCAACCATATTAGGGGGCAAGGTAGTATGAAGACTGTTACTCGATGGTATTATTTCTACACAATCACGTTTCCCTAGACATATCAACAGCGATTATTGACAGATAGCTGGTTTTCTAAGACCTAACGTGCACATCCATCACAAGAGGCAACACCACTAAGATCTACATTCTAGGTTTCAGACAATCATGAATAAACACAATAATAGGTTTAGCCAAGCATATTAAAGATAAAGCAAGAACAATAGATCAAACAACACATATACATATTGAATGATTAAGTAAACCTTACTTGATTAAAACATGAATTGGAAAAAGTACAATAGGGTTTTTAGGCCCTAAAATCGTCTCCTGCAGCTGCTAAACGAACTAGGGTTCGTACCCTCTTTTTATTCTAAAGTTACACACTCAAAATCTTAAATTCGGGTTTGTATATATAAGAAAATCAACGCGACGGCGTCGCGTTTTAATCGTGACGCCGTCGTAAAATGAATCTTCTAGATCTGCGTTTGAGTCACTTGCATATTCATTTCACTGTGTCTTCCCACATGCATTATGATGCATTACATATTAACCTTTCATAAATACAATATTCATATTACCCTTTTATCAAACACAATTTTTGATAAGGTAATATTCAACATATGGATAACAGTCTTATGATGTTATCTACAAAATTGGTAAAGTTGCTGAAAAGTTGATAATCACATCACTATAAAATATAAAGCATAAGCTTTATAAAAGTTGTAAAAATGTTTTTTCCTTGTTCATGTGTTTGGTTATATTTTAGGTTATGCTTCATCATGGAAAAAAAATTCTTGATGTGAGATTGTGTAGTTGTATATATTAAGGAACGTGAACCCTAAGATGGAGTTAATATTGTATTAGATTAGCTATACAGGGTGCGGCAAATCCATGTATCATGACTTTTTTGAGTATAAATGAAAGAAAATGAATTGCATCACGTTTTTTTTGTTTCCTGTTTTTGTATTAGTATTTATGCTTACCAAATGTGACTTTGGCTTAGTAACGAAAGGGCAGCCCTTATATGTATCTTAGCTGCATTTCGCTTTATAAAAGATGTTTGATACAAAATGCATCGCAACGAAGCGCGGGCATTAAACCTCGTTTGGATTAACCATGGTACCAATTAATATACTATTAATTTCACTTCGGTAGAATTTATTACAAATAGTCGAACGCTCGTTTTCTGCTTAACCAATCAATTGTTTAATTGATATAAATCCAAACTAGAAGTCAACAATGGCTGCACTTTGGTAGAAACTAATACTACAAAGTAATCAAATGGACCCTTATTTATTAACCAATCAAACAAAGAATTGATATAAAATCAAAGATCAAATTAACAATCAATGCCGGAATTATTTAAGTGAAGAACAGAAGGGTTAGAAGACGAGAATTAGAGGAAAAAAATTAGATGGCTCTTATTACCATATTGATTTGGTAAGTTGCTTCATTATCATTAACTCATTAGACTATATACTAAGACACAAACATTTGACCACTGTTCATCAACAGTGCCAAATGTTTGACTTGGGCCACTTGGGCTAAAATTTGGCCCGGCCCAAGTAATTTTTTTTTTTGCTATACTTTGGCCCGGCCCAAGTATTTTTTTTTTTAAAGTTTAGTCCAACATCTAGCCCAACTTTTTTCCCCCTTTTTCCGCATGGTTACTTTTCATCGGCCCCAAAAAAAAAAGTTTATAATCCCTCCCACCCCCACTTCTTTCGCTAAAAATAAGAAGGAAAAAAAAATTTACGAGACGTGCTTTTATTTTTAACTATTTACAACTTTCTATCGGCCTGGATAAAAAAAAAATGTTATGAGACCGAAAAAATAAATCCGCACAAAATACAATAAGAAAGAAAAAATGCGCCGCAGTAACGCGCGATTATCATTTAATATGAGAAAAAAAACTATTAAAAATGAGACCGAAAAAATAAACCCAAACAAAAAAAAAGCCTCGCAACAACGCGCGAAAAATTAACGCCCGCAACAACGCGCGGGTAATTTCTGCTTGTTATTACAATTTATAATCCTTTAAGGATCATTCTAGAACCCAAAACAAAAATGGGCTAAGCCTGACAATAAATATGAAAACCCAAGGGCTTATACAAACTACAGTCTAATATTAACATTGTAACATTTCGTATTTTCAGGCCATTTTATGACGTCATTTATTTCGTCATTATTCCACTATATATTTTTTTAGTCTCGTGCGCGTCTACTTTTAATTCTTATTACATAATTAAATCGCGTAAGCTAATTTTGTTTTCATTTAACGAATAAAACAAGAGAAATATGATTTTTAGACACTATTTCCTGACATGAATAGTATTGGTTCGTTTTTAATAAAAATTTTGGCGAAACATTTTAGAATCATTTATATAATATTTGTATGAGTTTTAAATTATAAATATTATTTTACAAGACGATTGACCTACTTATACGATGACATTTTACAAACGATAGAAGCCTTATATTATTTTACGAAAACAATAATTAACTTTTTATATTTTATTTTTATGGGTTACATAAAGCGTTTACGTTTCGCAAAGTAAATACATTTAGGCATACCCGAAAGCACCATTACCTAGCTATGCATTTTACATCTCAAGTATTCCTTTCATAAAAGGTTAAGTCACAAAATATTGCTTGCTTTTTCCCCCTAAAATACGGCAAACACAAGGACCATAAGTACAAATTTCATGTACTAAGTCAAACATATTTCCACATTTTTCTCCTTTTTGCAAACGTCCCCCACCCTCATCTCACTTATGCTTGCATCACTTGGACTTTCTAATAGCAACCTTGACCACTTTTATTATATGTAGATACATACACAACATACACTAACAAAAAAAAAACTCAACACATTCCTTTGTTTCTCTCCTCTACCCCACATCACCCTTTAAAACTATAAGAAATCCATAAATTTAGTTTTTCTATCAAGTGTACAAGTAATCTAGGATCATATTTAAGATATTGCAAGAAGGTTTGGAAGTTTGGTTTGGTTTATTTGGGGTGTGAGCCGCGGCTAAGACTCGAGAGGGACGAGTCGAACTCTTTTATTTTTTGACTTTGTTCCGTATAGCTTTGTGAGCCATTTTTTTTGTCTATTTCGATTATTTCATTCATTTGATTTGATTTACGTAAATATGTATATGTGTGGTGAAATCGATTGAAACTTGCGGCGTAGGGAAATAATATGATATTGATGTTAAGGTTGGATTTATACGAAATTATAAGGTATATTGGATATATTTTTGGTGAGTTTTTGGGTCGAAAATGGGTTTTAACGCATTTTGTAACGGGTTAATTAGACCAGAAAACGGAACAGGTTATTCGGGGTTCGAGATTTTGGAAAATCAGATTTTGGTTTGTAAATTACATCAAATTATATTTTTACGGACGTTTTGATATAAAATGGGACTTCTAACTCCCAATAACGAAGAAACTGAAGCTAGATCGATATATATACACTTTAGTAGAAAATAAGTCATTTTTATAAATATACTAAATCTGACAGCTTTGGTAATTTAATATTTTGAGCACTTTCGGGTCCGTTTCGGCCTTCCGGCGAAACACGAAAGTTGTTCGGATTGACGTTTTACATAAAATCTCTTTTTGGTCAAAGTCGTGAAAATGAGATATAACGGGTCAAAATTGAAAGTCAAACTTCTGTATTTTTATAAAAATATATATATAGTTTCAGCAGATTCTCGTAAGGGCATTTTGGTCATTTTCTGTCGAGTTTCAGGTCTCGGCTAAAACTAAAAAGTTGTTCGGAATATCGTTTCGCATAAATTTGCTTTAGAACCCGAGTCGTGAAAAGGTGATTTAGTGGATCGTTTTGGTCGGGTCAGACTTAGAAAATAAATGTATTTTATTAAAAAGTCAAACGTAAAAGTCAACAAGGACATTAGTAAACGTTAACGAACTATGAAGGTGATTTCGATTTATAAAATAATATCGAATAATATATTATCGTAAGTAATTACTTTTGAGGCCGTTGGTCGATTCTAAAAATGAAATAGTATATGATTGGATGGAAAATAGTATATATAAAATATACTAAGTGTTAAGGTTTAGAACGCGCAAGTGGATTTCTCATCACATATAAGTATGTATGCATATATAAATATATATATGTTTTCGTCATAATGATGTACGCATCGTTGCTCATATTTTGTACGTATTGTAATCGAGCGACGTAATTATAGGTCGTGATCAAGATCGTTACTGCTTCGTTTGTGATTTATTTGGCTTATTCAATCGTGATCGTTGATCAAGGTGAGTTCATAGTCTCGCATTTCAATCTTTTCAATGTTTTATAAACCCGCGAGGGGAATACATGCTCGTTTACAAACTTGTATATTTTACTACAGTACAATTACCTTTCAATACTTTGTGAGTTCATAGCCCCACCTTTTCTCTTTTAATGGTTTTCTTAAACTGTTTTCGGGGTGAGAATACGTGCTCGTTTTACTACATAAATAATATATTTATAGTTAGTCATTTACTTCTTTGAGGCCGTCTTTGTTGGTCGATCTCTAGAAATGGAAGTATAAAAATAGTAACTTTTCGGTAATATTCGATATTTAATCATCGTAATTACAAGTTAACTACATATTAAAGTCGAAGGTTCGACCAGGGGGTAATAAATATTTTATAAATATAATTCTGGGTCGAGATTTATAAATGAGTAACTTTACGAAATAGTAACTTTCTATAAAAATAGAAATTACTGAAAATAGAAAGGGTTTCAATTAAAATGAAAATAGTATATGATGGATGGAAAAATTTGTATATTAAAATATACTACAGTGTCCAAGGTTTAGAATCGCGGCATGTGGATTTATTATCTCATTTATGTTTGTATGCTTATATATATTTATATATATTTATTATTATATATATATTTTCTATATAGATATTTTATATATATATTTATATTTATTTTTATTTAAAAATTTTATATATACTATATAATTTATATATTTAGATATATATGATTTATGTTTTCGTCGTAACGATGCTACGCATCGTTGCTCGTATTTTGTACGTATGTAATCGATGCGACATATTATAGGTCGTGGATCGAGATCGTTGTGCTGCGTTTGTTATTCGGTTTATTTGTTCTTGGTGAATCATTGATCAAGGTTGAGTTCATAAGCCCAACCTTTTTCTCTTTTTTATGGTTTTCTTGAACTCGTTTTCGGGGTGAAGGAATACATATATGCTCGTTTTAACTCAATAAACCTATTGGACTTTCTTCTACAATACAGTTTTACGGACTATTTTTTCAAAGCTTGTGTTTGTTTTTACTACATGATTTGAGATCGTTTTTGAAGACCTATATTGAAACCAGTGATTTTGATACATTCATGATTGTTTATATGGACCTAGTGGTTTTTAAACTGTTGTTTATACAGATTATTGCCTGAAATTATTCCAATGTTTAAACATTGCCCATATTAGTCCCTCCAGATATGCAACCGTCAATTGCTTATTTTTATTGAGCTGCTAGTTTTGTGGTTAGATTCTATCGGGACTAAACAATACCCACATGGATTTTCCTTGGTTCACAGTTGATAATGGTTGCATTTAACATTTAGAGGAACTTGTAGGCTGTTTTGGCAGACACCCTACCTTATTTTGGGGCACAAACAGTTAAGGCTTCGGGGTCATGAGCTTAGTGCAATAATATATACTTAGACTTGGTGAATTTGTTTCTCTTGTCTACATTACCTGTTTTTGGACTTCAGAATACGTACTTAGTCCACCATTACTTAAATCTTGTGGTCCACGAAACTGTTTGATTTCATTAACATTTCCTGATTTATTAAAGCACTACTTGGATTTCGGAACTGATACTTTTAAATGTCATGACGCTACTTTTTCTAATGAAATATTTCTTGAATTATTTCAACACTGCTTTTACCTAAACCTATGAATTCACCAACATTATTGTTGACATTTTAGCATGTATTTTCTCAGGTTATTATTTGCTAGTGGAGCATTGGGAGCATTTGAGTCGCGCAGATATGTTTTTGAAGGCTTAATAACTTGTATACCATTCGACAAACGTTTTAAACAAAACGTTTCTATTGCATTATAAATGGGATCCTTTGAAAACTCTGATTTTAATATATCGAATGTGAAATTTATTTTAAACGTCTCTTTTAAGGTCGTTTTCTGTGACTTGTGTTTTGTGCCCTGAAGTAGCACCCCAATGTTACTATTCCGCTGCGTTACCAGATTTTTGGGGTGTTACAAACATGACTAAAAACATTGACATTACCATTCAACATAAAAAAAACCCATATCCAACCACTGGATTACAAATCCAAAAGTGATATAATTCTAACAAAATATAACAATCATAATTATGCATGCCATGATATGAATATATAAATATATAAAATGCAAACAACAGATGAACATAATTGAGTATACAATTATTAGTGAAACCTTTATCAAAGATGGTAATCATATGTTTCATGAATCCTAATCTCAAAATAAGAATTGCATATTGCATATAATAAACAATAAACTGATATTTGATTCATCACAGATGTTCAATAAACCCTTAAACTTATTTACACCGAGGGTTCATTTGGTTGGATGTAATGAAATGTCAAATGAATGGAATCAACGACGTAATGTAATAAGTGATGTAATGTAATAATTCATTACCTTTATTAATAATGTTTGGTTTTTATGATAGAATGGAATGCAATCGATAAAAAAAAGACTAAAATGTCCATTGTTGATAAGAAGTTTATTTAATGTAGCTAATTTATGGTGGAGTTTTTTGTAAATTTGATTACATTACAAGACGTAATGAAAAAAAGGAGGGGACCCCTAGGGAATGAAAATGGTGGTTTTCGATGTAATGAGTCATTTACTTGTAATGAATCATTACATTGTATAATTGTAAACAAACAAGATTTTTTCATTCAATCGTAATAACTGTTTCCATTCCGACTTTGATTACATCATACCAAACACTACGCGAGTGTATACAGTGGGATTGACAATATCAATGACTTAATATAAACATATGAACAGAAATAGATTGGTTAACTATACGTATAAGTATATTAGGGTCAACTTGAAACTGTAGGTAACTCTAGCAATTGTATACTTGTTCTCTCGCCCATTTCACATGTTTATTCGGGTAACTTACATACTCGAGCATTGACGTAAAAACCTAACTGTTAAAATTTAATTACCACTAATCAAGTTTACATAAAGGGGACCTATAAAGTCCTCACCACTTGTGCGCTTTTTATCCTATGCGTTTGTAATTTTACAGTTGGGAAAAAGAATTCAGTATGAGCCCATAGCCACCCACACTTGTGGTTCTTCATCGACCTTTTCTCTTTTGCTTTAGTCTTTAGACAAAAGAGCACAACAAAATTCAGTAAGTGGTTTTTTTCTAATTGCCCGCATCGTACGTAATTTACAAATTCAGATAATGGTTGCATGTGATAAATGAAACCACAAGGTGAGATGGAGAAGTAGGGGCTCATCTGAGCAATAAAGTTACTAACGATTAGTACTCACCTAGTCACCTTAACAAATTTCTCTTCAATCTCATGTCATAGTTTCAAGGCATACTCGTTGCTCACATCCATGTTATTTAAGGAACCTGACCAAAGAAAAAAGAAACACCAACATCAACTCACAACAACACTAAATGTTGCAACCTTGCCAAAGAAAAAAAGAATAAGAACCAACAACAACACAAAAAATATAGAAAAATGCCTCATTATATATCTCAAGTTCATGTCTATCCTCCAAACTAACATAAGTGAACTGATTAACTTAACAAATATAAATACTATTAATTTTGAGTCACTATATTTAAGATCATATTTCATGTCTGTATCTACCACGTTTCCATGGTAGGGATGTTTTGACACATAGTGATATAATCTGTTGGAATATGGTGGCCGGTTCCGCAAGTTATACGTTAGAAATACGTGAGCCTATTGGGGGCACACACGTTAAATACGAAGAGTATGGTTTACTTCATGATTTATATTTAAATATTTAGACCTAATACTGATGCACATTCTTTTAATTTGGTGTATTTTTTATTTTGGGAAGATATGAACTCTATTTTGGTGCAGTTGTTTTTTAGAAGATCCTGAGACCATTATCGATGAATGATTTTGAATCGGTATTCCCGTGGCATCAAAAGCATAGAAAGCACGATTTGAGAATGATTTGTTTAAAATTTTTCAGCCATGAACTGATTTGAGAAGGAATTTGTTTTAAATTTTGAATCGTGAATTGATGTGAGAAACCCTTTATTGTCTAGAATCATAACCGCCTGTAGAATGAATTTTTGGAATGTTTTTATGACATTAAATATCATTGAAACTGGTTATTGTGTCAAAGAAGCTTTCGTATGAGGCTATTGAGTACTTGTACTTTCCAAACGTGAGGGTTAACGTGGGCTTGACACATCAAATTTATTTAATGCTCTTGCTTAAAAGGCTTGTAAAAAAGCAAGGTTTTATTATATAAATTCTAGCTTATTTGAAAGAAAAAGAACTTTGCATTCTACAAAGGATAAACACATGCATATGTAGACAACTAACCTTTAATAAGGAAACAAAAGTTTTTGAAGAAAAACTTGATTGGCAATCATTGGTTATTGAAACGAATATAAAAATCGATGTATATATATAAACCGACTGAAAGAGTTACCTTTATTCTTAACAGACTCAACTGAATGTCTAAATCTAGCTTCCCATGTTCTACCACAGTTGCATTTTCATAAGCTGTAAAAGTTGTAAGGTGAGACAAACCTAATTATAATCCCTTTCAAGGAGCTATACACTATTAACTGCATTGTGTTATGATTCAACTTATTATCTGCATTTGCTTAGTTTGAAATTTTAAATAAGATCAAACACCCCTTGAAAACGAACCAATGATTGTAGCCGCCCACTCGACCAAAGTGATAAACAATAACTATATCAGATGGAAGATTCACACTCAGACCGGCTGACGTTTTGGTTTTTGGTTGGGTTGGAGGGAAACATGCATGTGTTGATCTGACCGGGGTTTCTCCTCTCGTGGGGTTGAGCGGTCGGGGTTTTACAGTGGGTCAGGCTGCTTTGAAAGCCGCCTCGTGCAAAGTGGCAAAACACGAGAAAGCATGCATTGAAAATCAACACGTGTTTATTCCTTTCGCATTTGATACATTTGGTTTCCTTGCACCTGAGGCGGTGGATTTACTTACCAGAGTTCAACGTGTTATGAACAGTAATGTCATGACACCTAGATCTACAAACGTTGTGTTTAATAGAATTGGCTTTGCAATCCAAAAAGGGCTAGCGGCGCAGCTTGTTGCTCGTTTGCCTTCTCTTATTATGTAAATAATAATTTTTAAATCAATGACAAAAATTATGAAACAAAAAAAACAACTATATCTATTAGCACCTCCAATTAAACACCACGTCCAAACACCACTTGTCACTTTCACTTGCTAAACAGCGAACTTCCGAACATGCTGCACAATCACAATCATAATCACATCACTTTATCAATAAACTATAAACAATGACCATTGGAAGTCAAAACTAATAAGCAGAAGTGACCATTATAAGTACAATTTGTGTACTCTTAAGACCTTAGATTTTCAGATATGGCATTTAAATCCCAACCGATCGATAAATGGATGCGTCAAAAAATCGATCATGGAGTAAAGAAGGATTGATACATTTACTTACTTGTTGAAGGCATGAGCTCAATCAAGTTTCCCTGTACAAAATAGCTGCAATAAGTAAGCAATAAAACAGAAAGTTTGATCAATAACTATTGTAAAAACTAGAGAAAAGAAGAGAGAAAGTAAACATAATCATTACATTGAAAGATTTTAAAAATAAAGATACCTTTTGTGTGCAAGGTTCGACCTAATACTGATGCACATTCTTTTAATTTGGGGATTTTTTATTTTGGGAAGATATGAACTTTATTTTGGTGCATTTGTTTTGGAGAAGATCCTGAGACCATTATCGCTGAATGATTTTAAATCGGTATTCCCGTGGCATCAAAAGCATAGAAAGCACGATTTGGGAATGATTTGTTTTGATTTTTCAGCCATGAACTAATTTAAGAAGGAATTTGTTTTAAATTTTGAATCGTGAATTGATGTGAGAAACCCTTTATTGTGTAGAATCATAACTGCCTGTAGAATGAATTTCTGGAATGTTTTTATGACATTAAATTTCATTGAAACTGGTTATTGTGTCAAAAAAGCTTTCGTATGAGGCTATTGGGTACTTATACTTTCCAAAAGTGTGGGTTAACGTGGGCTTGACACATCAAATTTATTTAATGCTCTTGCTTAAAAGGCTTGTAAAAAAGCTTGTTTTATTATATAATAAACAGATAGATAGATTTGATACACTGTGTTTTGGGTGATCCCACTCAGTTAAAGTTTATATAGTAATCTGAATTCACATGCGATAAGGAAATACACATGCCTTTATATTTTAATGCAAACAACACAATCAAGCTTTTTAGATTACACTTTCTTAAAATATCCTTCTTAGATTGTCTGTACACTAAAAAATTGCTACCAAACACAATCTTAATGAAAGTTTCATAACTGGTTGAGACTCTGGCCCATATAAATATCCCTAAGCAGCCGATTTCTATATTAATATACAAACCATTTTTCGTAAAGTCTTTCTCACTTGTCTTTTTCGTATGATCATTGTTAACCAAATTAGAACTTCAATCAAACCTTATTTTTTCCCCAAAATTAAAAGCAAAATCAGAAACCTTTTTAGAATATAACTAAAAGGCCTATATATCAATATTAAACAATATCAAGAAATTAGATATTAAAAATCACACCTTTAGGCTATTGAAAGAGTTCTTGTTCTTCCGTAAATAAATTATGAAAATTATCTCCGAAATCACTTACATAAAAATTGGGTCGACAACTTTTGTGGTTTAATTTGAAATCGCCCAATTATAGGTTTAGGTTTTGATTTGGAACGTGGGTTAAAGTGGGTAGACATTCTAATTCTCGTATGGTTTTGTATTTTCTTAATTTTCTTAATTTTTAGTATTGACCCATAACTTTTGTAACTCATTCTCCGTGTTTTTGAAGTTTAAGTTTTTTACAATTTGGACACATATACTTTTTAGCTTAATTTGTTCATAAAAAACAAATTTATCATATTTTTACCAAATAAGTAAGTATTTAAGGTTTTTTATTAAACATAAAATTGGAAAAAAATAAAAAAATTGAAAGAATCATACCTAATAAGGATTTTTTTTAAAATACAAAAGTTCTCACTTTTCGTTTTTCTTTACTAAAAAAAAGATTTGGATATATATGCAATTTTTTATGTTTGATAAGAATATATATGTAATTATTGTTTTAGGTTGGATATTATAGAGCTTTGTAAGGATATATATGCAATTCCCCCTTTAAAAAAATAGGTTTGTTAGTTTGAAATGGAAAAGCCAAACATGATGGTTCAGAAAGTCATAATCATGTGTCTTTGTCTATATTTTATATGATGTGTGTATATCATTTAATTGGATAGTTTGTGTCGTGTTGCAGTGTCACAGGAATGGCGTTACATGTTGCTTGCAATTGGTTTTTCGTTACTATTCTTGGCACCTGTTGCTAGCAAGTGTCTCGCCTCTTACTGTTCAAGTTTTACTAGAATTTTGTTTTGTGCGTGTTAACTTGCTCACCATTTTCTTTTCTTTCTAATTATATGTTTTGCATGTTGAAACTTTACATTGAATACTTTGGCTTGAAAAATCATTAGGCTTTTGGTTCTTCTTTTTCCGGGCTCTTTTGACACTCTTTACGTAATGATATCAGTTGTTACTTGTTTGGCACTATATCCTAAGATAATGTCTATCCAGTAAGTTTAATTCTACTCCTCTTATGCTAACGTCAGGATTATCTTTAGTACATTTTTGTTAAACGTTAAATGTCTATCTATGTAGTCTTGACTTTTTTTTATCTTGTCCTTCTCCCTCGAAAGGAGAAGTAATTAAGAGCACAAGTTATTTAAGTGGTAGTTGTTTTGGATAAACACTCTTGTGTTTTTTTCTTTTTCTTTCGGAACATACTAGTTAGTTATAATATCAGTGCATGCACAGGGTTGGGTATGTTGTTGTTGTTGTGTTCGTTATATTGTGAGTTTTAAGATTGTGTTTTTGAAAGTAATTGCATATGAATATCTTGTACATAATTCTACTCCTGCACGAACTTAGATTTTGACACAAGTTTCCTTTAATCGGAAAAGGGTTATTTATAATGAAAGCAAATAGCTGTCAAATACATCACACCCAACTTTCCAACAAATAACTGTCGTAGGATTAAAGAATATCATTTTTTTCAAATCGACATATCTACTGGATTTTCAAGGATCTAAGCACAACAATTAAGTTAGAGGAGATTGGTATACAAAAATTATTAGTAAGTTTTTTTGTGACATACAGTAATTCAAAACCTTTAGAGTCTGGCCTATTAACTATTAATTTTGTAAGTTGCTTCATTATCATTAACTCATTATTACAAATTATAATCCTTTGAGGATCATTTTAGAACCCAAAACAGAAATGGGCTAAGCCTGACAATAAATATGAAAAGCCCAAGGGCTTATACAAACTACAGTCTAATACTCCCCTGCAGTTTAAGCGGGAGATGGTCGAACACTTAAACTGGTACGAAATTCCTCAAAAAGCGCAGACGGTAGTCTTTTGGTGAAAATGTCAGCATACTGGTAGCGAGATGGTACATGAAGAACACGAACCTGACCACGAGCAACCATATCACGAACAAAGTATATATCAATCTCAATATGTTTGGTCCGATGATGCTGAACATGATTAGCAGTCATATATATAGCACTAACATTGTCACAATAGACAAGGGTGGTAGATAATAATGGTGTATGAAGTTCTTTGAGAAGATTACGATGCCAGGCAGTTTCAGCAACAACATTAGCAACACCTCTGTACTTAGCTTCAGCACTGGATCTAGAGAGAGTATGTTATCGCTTGGCTGACCATGAGAGTAGATTATCTCCCAAGAAAACACAATAACCAGATGTAGACCGCCTGATAGTGGGGCAACCATCCCAATCAGCATCGGTATAAGCAACAAGAGAACCTGTAATGGATTCATAAAGTTGGAGCCCAAAGTCCAATGTGCCACGAACATATCGGAGAACTCTCTTAAGAGCTGCCAAATGAGGCTCTCGAGGATCATGCATATGAAGGCAAACCTATTGCACAACATAAGAGATATCTGGACGAGTAAATGTAAGGTACTGCAAACCACCAGCAAGACTACGATAAAGAGTAGGATCATAAATAGGATCCCCGTCAGAACCAAGTTTGGATTTCGTGTCAACCGGCGTACGAGTTGGATTACAATTAGCCATATAAGCCCTGTCCAAAAGCTCCAAAGCATATTTCTTTTGAGATAGAAACATGCCTGTAGAGTCACGCGTAACAGAAATCCCCAAGAAGTAATTAAGCGCCCCTAAATTAGTCATATCAAATTCCTTATTAAGAGAGGAGATAATACGTTGAAGTAAATCAGTAGAAGATGCCGTCAGTACAATATCATCAACATAAATCAATAAGTATGCAATCTGAGTACCATGGCTATAAATAAACAAAGAAGAATCACATCTACTAGAAGAGAAGCCAACTCGTAGAGCATACCTAGCAAACCGTTGAAACCAAGCACGAGGTGTCTGCTTCAAACCATATAAGGAACGCTGTAACTGACAAACGTGATGCGAAAAACAAGAATCCACAAATCCCAGAGGCTGGTACATATAAACTGTCTCTGAAAGATCACCATTAAGAAAGGCGTTCTTAACATCAAGCTGATGAACATGCCATCCACGAGACAGAGCAAGGCTAAGAACAGTCCGAATGGTAGCTGGTTTAACAACCAGACTAAATATGTCATCACAATCAATACCAACCTGTTGAGTGCGCCCATTGGCAACAAGCCTGGCCTTGTACTTGCTCAAAGACCCATCTGCATGATACTTATGTCTAAACAACCACATAGACCGAACCACATTAGTATTAGGTGGTTTCGGAACAAGCATCCAAGTAATGTTTTTAACTAAAGCATTATACTCGTCATACATAGCAGCACACCAATTAGGATCAAACAAAACAATAGAAGGAGATTTAGGAAGAGGAGATATATGAGACATATGTAAATTAAAATGAGGAATAGGCTTAACAGTACCAACTTGAGCACGTGTGACCATCGGGTGAGTTCGATTTGGAGGGTGTTGGCTCAATGTAGTGGAGCTAGAAGGTGTAAGAGAATTGACCGCAGGAGATGGCATGACAGGTATTGGAGAGTGGGTTGTTGTAATCGGTTCTTGGTGTTGCGAGTGTTGGGAAGATTGGCCAGTAGGTGTTGGGTCGTGGGTGGTGGGAAGCGGTTGTTGGTGGTGGGATGGATTCATTTGGTTTACATGTGATGGTGGAGTAGGGTGGGCCTGAATTGTGGGAGAAGAGGTGTTATAAATTAATGTGTGGGTAAGAGGAGACGTGTTAAGAAACTCATAAGATGGTTGGGAGGTGAAATTAGAAATAGAGCCGTAAGGGAATTGGTTTTCATCAAATGTGACGTGTCGAGAAAGTATGATTTTGTTGGTGGAAAGGTCAAGGCAACGGTATCCGCGATGGTAGGCGGGATAGCCCAAAAAAATGCACGGTGTGGCTCGAGGGGCTAATTTATAAGGTGAATCAAGGTGTGGGTAGCATAAGCATCCTAATATGCGAAGACGAGAATTGTGCATGGTATGTCATTGTTAATTGCGGTTGATGAAAGGAGGTTAATAAGGTAGACATCCATATGAAGTGCCTCGACCCAAAACGTAGGCGGAAGGTGGGCTTGAAAAAGCAGTGTACGGATGACATTATTAATAGTTCTAATCATACGCTCTGATTTTCCATTTTGTTGAGAGGTTCAGGGACAAGAAAAACAAAATTGAATTCCATTTTTCTCGAAAAGGTGAAGAAGGTTGGTGTTATCAATCTCACCACCATGGTCACATTGGAAAGCTTTAATTTCACACTTAAATTGGTTTCTGACATAAGATCGAAAATGTATAAACTTTTGAAACACCTCAGATTTATTACGTAATGTGTAGATCCACAAGTATGGAGAAAAGTGGTCAAGAAACAACACATAATATGTAAAACCACCAACACTGACAATGGGAGAAGTCCAAATATCAGAATGAATAATATCAAAACAAGAAGAAACATGAGTATTCGAACTGACAAACAAAAGCTTCTCTTTATTGCACAAGATGAAATTAAGAAAAATAAGAGATCATAGCACTTCCGCACCGGGGTGCCCTAGGCGTTGGTGCCACGTAGTAGGACTGACAGAAAGAAAAGCACTAGGTGTAGAAGATGGTTTGGTAACTGGGTAAAGGTCTCCCGAACTGTCACATCTGAGGAGGATATGACGAGTCAAGAAATCCTTTACAAAGAAACCAAATTCATCAAACTTGACGGTACATTTATTATCTCTAGTAAAATGACGCATAGAAATAAGATTTTTAATTATGTTTGGAGTGACAAGTATATTATGAAGATGCAAAGGGCGACTAAGGGTGGGCAGGATGCTATGACTAGTGTTGGTGACGGGAATGGTTTTTCCGTCACCCACACGAACAGATGAATATAAACAATTGTTATAAACAATACTTAAATTACTTAATTGAGAGTTTAGATTAGAAGACGCACCCGTATCCATATTCCATGTTGGATCTTCTAATGCCATGGTAGAGAAAGCATTAGGTAAGATCCGATGGTTTCGTTGCGTTTTTATGCCTGGCCCCCCCCCCCCCCCACCCCCCCCCCCCCCCCCCACCCCCCCCCCCCCCCCCCCCCCCCCCCCCCGTACGCCTACCACTCGTCCATACCAGTTGGGGTAAGCTATAATATTATGTATTTATACCTTCTTATATCTTTATAGGCATGATTGCCATCCGAAGGTGAAATTAATGATTTATTCAAAACCCGTCCGGAGCTCGTTTTTTTCATAGTGCTCGGTCATCTATTCTTCTCTCCCACTCTCTATTTTCTTCACTAAACAAACAGTAGTGATACGTGTCTCTTTCCACCCTCTCCCGTGTCTCTTTTTGAAAAAATCCCACTATCACCGAACCATATCACATGTTCTTCCACCGCTCTCATTACAAAAAACACACACACACAATTATAGTTATAAAATCAGATATACCTTAGATCTTTTCTACCATTTTTAGAATGTTTTTATAATTTGTTTCAATTCAAAGGGTAGGTTCTGTTGTGGGTTTGAATATTTAAGGTTCGATTTATTCTTATATTTTGTTTTTCATGATTTTGATTTTTGGGCTTTCTTAATTGAGTTTTTAAGAAAATGATGTTAGGTTTTGCCCCTTTGTTCTGATTTTAATTTTATTTTTTAGGAATGCATGAATGATCTTGAATTGCTAATTGCTGAAATGGATTTTCGTGTTTTGTAGGTGTTTGGAAGAGGTGGAGAAAGAAATGGATTTTCTCCAACAAAAAGGTGTTCAAACTAAAATTATTCAGGTACAACTCCTGCTTCATTTGTAGCTCGTATGCCGTTTTAGCGGTTATTATGAATTGATGTGTTTGTTATTATATTTATGTTGGTGTTTATACGAGTTAAGTAATCGATTTTGGATAGTAAGTGTAGGTGGTCGTTTTTAGTTAAGAATTTTGAATTTTTTTTAGCCTACTAGGATTGTCATTGAATTAGATTTGGAGTTGATATGTTAGCAATTTAATTAGTTACGGTCTACATTTGTTCCTACATTTTCAAACATTTACAACTTCAGTGAAAGAAAAAAATTGACTTATAAGCTTTATCTATTTTAAAAAATGCCTTATAGCTGGGGTGAAATAAGTAAGCTGATCAAGATCCCCCACTGAGATATCTATTCACCAGGAATGTGTATAAAATCTCATATTTTATAAGTCATGTCGCTTATATTTTTGAAATTCTATAGGGTAATGTCTCCTCAAGTAATTCTCAACCCACGAATCAACCATTAGCGGCACTCCAAAGATTGTCTCAACATATGTTAAATCAGTTTGCATGAGATCAAAACAAAATTGAGGCCGTGTGTTCCTTACTAAAAAGGCCATCTCATCAGGTTTCCAGAAAATTATCCCAGATAATCTATTTTAAAACTTACATTACATACATGATAAGTTGCCATTCACATGACTTATGCAGGTCCTGACCAGTTTCCATTCTAACAGGGAAACGCCATACAAGCGAATATGGTTCTCAAAAACACCGAGTTCTTCAATGAACTTGGTAAACTCCACAAAATGTTGAATTGGGAGCAACACAGTTCTTGCATAAGCTTATCTAGGAATCAAAGACGACCAACAATCGGCGGCTTAAAAGAGTAACATGTGGTAAGTTACCTTTTAAGTGATGTTACTGTTCATTTATATCATTTGAAACCCTTAAAATTTTATTGCTGCTAACTAGAATAGATTGTGAATTTTTGCCTTTTTTTTTCAACGTTTTGATTCTAAGTTTTTGAATGACAGTGTGAATTTGTGAACGCAAGAAAAAGTGGGAGGATTTTTTTTTGGGAAACCGATGAAGGGCGTCACTGAGAAGCAAGAGGAATTGCAAATGAGGTTTCTTCATACGCTTGAGAGACGGGGAAATGAATAAGTGGCAACAGAAGAGGCGTGAAGAGCACAAGAGATTGTGAATTTAAATCAAGAGCATGATATGTTAGTCAATGAGAGCTCGGTTATAGCTGCGAAAGATGCTTCTATTACCCATTTTTTACTGAATATGAAGGAACGGAGTAATCACCATTAAAGCGAACACAAAGTTAGCAGGTACTGTTATATCTTTAATCTTTATGTCGCTTATCGAAACGTTAGAAATTAGTTTCATGCAATATCAGTGATTGCTACACATCGTTTATAGTTTTGTCCCTGATTATATTATTCAAGAATAGCTTATTCAAAGTCGAGGATTGCTACACAAACTTGAATCGCGTACAACCCTCGATTTCTTGGAAAAGGCTGTATGGCACTTGAGATTTGTTTGCACCTAAGCAGAAATTATTGAACTATCTTATATTTTAGTGATGATTGTTTTTCCACTATGCCACAGCTTAGTGGTTATTTTAGTGGAACATAGCTTATTTGACCAGTATATAGATATACCACAAACACTCTTTTTTACACCTCACAAGCTAATAAGATATTTGTGAGTGTAATAGTGTAGGCATAAGTTTTTCAATTAAGCTTTCCTAAACACCTTCTAAGTATGTATTAATTTTTTATAACAACAAGTTAAGTGAAGAAAATGACCTCAAATTAAAAGTTTTATTTTTTATCACAAATTTTGGAAAAACAACAGTATATAAATGAAGCATTAAATAGGTTTAAGGAAGTATTTTTACTCAATTTGATATAAATGAAACTAGAGTGCATAAAGTAGTTCTTATGTATGAGTCAAATTAATTTGTGTGTCTACAATACATTATCCGTTTGTTATATGTGGATTTTAATTTTTTTGTATAATCTTGGGGTTTAATTTGATGCAGGTTCAAAGCTACCTTTGTATGCTTTTCAAAGATTAAAAAACAATGAATCCAGTGACAAAAAGGAGCCTCCTTTTGCTTTCTTGGGTTCCCTTCTCCTTGAGGTACTATTCTAATTTCAAAGCTAATGTTTTACTTTTAGGGGTTCCGATAATCATCTGAAACTAATAGTGATCTATTTTATAGTGGGAGGATTGTGTTGAGAGGGGCCTATTTTGCTATGATGTTACTGCCTGCGAAACTAAGGTAGAATATCAGTTGATTAGTTTTTTTGTTAATCTTTAATTAGTACTAATTAAAATTTAACAGTTTATTGATATTACATGTGATTGAGCGGTTGATTCCAGGAAATATGGGTTGTTGTCAACTAATCGAGCGTCGTCACCGAAAAAGCGTTCCGCACTGGAATTTCGTGTGGATAAAGTTCTTCAACCTTTTGATAGGTGTAAGTTCACTTCCGAAACAGTTGACAAGAGAGAGATGCCTTCTTTCCAGTATGAATCGAGTGGATGGTGAAGTCCAATTTCTATCAATCGTTCCTGCTTGACGCAGAAAAAAGTTCCCTAATAAGTTTGCTGGCCATCATTGTAAGTTGACCGTGATGTCTTTTCGCATAGCTCGCGCGTCATGCATGGCAACTGTGTTAGGTATGTTAATAAATATATTGTTGTTTATGTCAACAGGTCAGTCCAATTGAATATGGACACGTCCTTCGGATTCCATGAATTCTTGAATGTTTGCCTCAAACGATTGAAAGTAATCAGTTTTTTTTACCAAACTAATATGTAAAATGATTGAAAATGACATTTTTTGTTAAAAGGATGATACTTATTGTGAAAAGAAAGCTGAAAGTCTTCTGCTTTGGTAGAAAAGGTGATAATCGGATTTTTTTACTTTTGCCACTATTATTTTAGTTTTTTGATGAAATGTTCTACTGTGTTGCAGTTTGAAGATTGGTGATTCGCTGCGAGGAGTTTCTTGAGTCCCTTACAGATGTATTCTTTGTTCAACGTGAACCTTTCCGTGCGCATCTGAGCAACATATGTATGGGTGAGTACACTATCTATTTGTTTAGTTTGTTGTAAGCGTATTGTTAGTTATTTTCGTTTGACTGATTACATATGTTGTTTCAACTGATGACCGTCGTGGCCAAGGAGCTGTAGATGACATTGGCAGTTCTCGTGCACCGGTTCCCAGTAAGTTTTACTTATACGTATGTTCTTTTCTAATTATTGGATCTTATAAACTTCTCTCATTCTTTAACTGTATCCTGTATTTGGCTCTCTGCCATAATATTCTTCCCGACACTGCAACTTCCATCGTTACTGCTTGAAAATTGTATGAAGAAATCCAACACCATCTATAAATGAAATGACACGGTAGAACTAAGGTCAAGGTAACCAACACTTATTCTTTTCTACATTCAGTTTTTTAAGAATATATAATTTGATGATATACATACTTATACTAACGATATATTTTGAGTTAATTAATAAATGATATTGCTTTGTTTTGTTGCATTCAAGGACTTCTCTCAATTCCTCCTGTGAACCACTGCTTTATTATGTTACAATTGCCTTAATATGAGTGTAGATTAGAATATAGATTTTCTATGTTGCAATCGGTGAAATTAATGAATTTGAGTATTATTTGAAGCTTAGTTTTGCGGTAGATGCTATTGATAAGTAGAACCGTAAGCAAAAAATATAAGTGAACCCAAGCAACCTGATAAATGGAACAATGTTATCTTTTAGTGCAATCATTAAGTGTCATATGAACAATAGGTTCAGTGTCTATGGTTGGAACCTGGAAACCCGATTTCCCAATAAGGATTTCGGATTGTGCATGAGTAATATCTTATTTATTAAGTCTCATGGCTTTTATTGCGACAAATAAGCTAATATGGATAACTCAATCGATTGCTACTACATGAAATTAAATGAGTTGGTGGGCATCAGCTTACCCAAACACTCTCTTTTGCATTCTTCACTATAGTAGTAGATGTGAAATCTAATAATAATTAGTACAAGAATTACTTGCATATTCATTTCACTGTGTCTTCCCACATGCATTATGATACATTACATATTAACCTTTTATAAATACAATATTCATATTACTCTTTTATTAAACACAATTTTTGATAAGGTGATATTTGTAACACCTCCAAAATCTGATCGCAGCGGAATGGTAACAATGGGGTGCTACTTCATAGTCCAAACGCACAAGTCACAGAAAACGACCTCAAAAGAGACGTTTTATAAAATGTCACATTCAATTTAGTAAAAATGTCAGAGTTACACAAGTTTCATTTATAATGTATTAGAAAACATTGTCAAAACGTTTGTCAAATAGTACTCAAGTTATTAAGCCTTCAAAAATATATATCCGCGCGACTCGAATGCTCCCAATGCTCCACTAGCAAAATAGTAACCTGAAAATACATGCTAAAACGTCAACAATAATGTTGGTGAATTCATAGGTTTAAGTAAAAAGCAGTATTGAAATAATTTAAGAAATATTTCAGAAGAAAAGTAGCGTTACAACATTTAAAAGTGTTATTTCCGAAATCCATCCGAAATCCAAGTAGTGATTTAATAAATCTAGTAATGTTCAGTAGTGGACCACAAGATCGAAGTAATGATGGACTAAGTACGTATTCCGAAGTCCAAAACAAGTAAGGTAGACAAGGGAAACACATTCACCAAGTCTAAATATATAACAGGTATTATTGCACTAAGCTCATGACCCCGAAGCCTTAACTAGATTTGTGCCCCAATCAGAATATAGGATGCTTGCCAACAACCTAACACCTCTCAATGTTAAATGCACCCGATCAAACTAGTGACCCAAGTAAGGTGGGGATTGTCAATCCCGATAGATCTATCCACAACACTCGCGCTTACTACAATAGCAATTAACGGTTCATGATAAGTAGGGACTTCACGGCAATAAGGTAACTTAGCAATAATATTCAGGCAGTAATCTGGATAGCATACACTTTGTAAACACTTGTGTCCGTAGTAAAACAATCATGTCTAAAATTCACGGTTTCAAATATAGGTATTCACGATCTCAAATCATGTAGTAAACAAATCAAACTTAGTAAAAATAATCATGTAACGCTTACGTATAGAAATCAATAAGTTTATGTAGTAAAACGAGCACGTATTCTCACCCCGAAAACAGTTTAAGAAAACCATTAAAAGAGAAAAGGTGGGGCTATGAACTCACCTTGATCAATGATCACGATCAAATAAATCGAATACAAACGAAGCAGCAACGATCTCGATCACGACCTATAATTATGTCGCTCGATTACAATACGTACAAAATACGAGCAACGATGCGTACATCGTTACGACGAAAACATATATATATATTTATATATGCATACATACTTATATGTGATGAGAAATCCACTTGCGCGTTCTAAACCTTAACACTTAGTATATTTTATATATACTATTTCCATCCAATCATATACTATTTTATTTTATTGAAATCTTTCTATTTTCGGTAAGTTTCTATTTTTAGAAAGTTACTATTTTCGGAATGTTACTCTTTTTAGTAAATCTCGACACAGTATTATATTTATAAAATATTTATTCACCCTGTCGAACCTTCGACGTCTAATATGTTGTTAACTTATAATAACGATGTTACATTTCGAATATTACGAAAAGTTTATACTTTCCATTTTTTTAGAATCGACCAACGGCCTCAAAAGTAATTACTTACGATAATATATTATTCGATATTATTTTATAAATCGAAATCACCTTCATAGTTCGTTAACGTTTACTAATGTCCTTGTTGACTTTTACGTTTGACTTTGTAATAAAATACGTTTATTTTTTTTAAGTCTGACCCGACCAAAACGACCCACTAAATCACATTTTCACGACTCGGGTTCTAAAGAAAATTTATGCGAAACGATATTCCGAACAACTTTTTAGTTTTAGCCGAGACCTGAAACTCGACAGAAAATGACCAAAATGCCCTTACGAGAATCTGCTGAAACTATATATATTTTTATAAAAATACAGAAGTTTGACTTTCAATTTTGACCCGTTATATCTCATTTTCACAATCCGAAATCATGTTTCGCCGGAAAGCCGAAACAGATCCAAAAGTGCTCAAAACGTCAAATTACAAAACCTGTCAGATTTAATATATATACTAAAAATGACCCATTTTCTACTAAAGTGTATATATCGATCTAGCTCCAGTTTCTTTGTTATTGGGAGTTAGAAGTCCCATTTTATATCAAAACGTCCGTCTAGGAAAGCTTTATTATATTTCATAAACAAAAATCCAACTTTTAAAAATCTCGAACCCCGAAACATAGGTACTGTTTTCTGGTCAAAACGACCCGATACAAAATGCGTTAAAACTAGTTTTCGACCCAAAAACTCATCAAAAATGCATCCAATATACCTTATAATTTCATTATAATCCTACTTTAATATCAATATCACAATATACTAACGCCGCAAGTTCCAATTGATTTCATCACATATATAAAAAAAATCGAATCAATGAACGAAACAATCGAAATAATAATAAAAGGAAGGCTCACAAAGATATACGGAGCAAAGTCGGAAAAATAAAATGCACCCGAATGATGAGAAAACCTTAGCTTGCTTTTTCTTTGTTTATCTCTTGTAAAAGCTTAACCAAGCCTTTAAACCTCCATGGTATGTCTTAAATATGTTGGGAGCATACTTGTAAATGTTGTAATTAAAAGTATGTGAATTATTTAGAGAACTTTGAGTTGGGACGTGGGATATGGGAGAGAAAAAGAGAGATACTTGTTGTTATTTTGTAAATGAAAGTGTTGTATGATATCTTCAAGTATGCATGTGCTATATGTATCAAGTGCTAGTCAAATGAACTCTTATCAAATACCAAGACTTAGGAAAACATGGGGAGTAAAACAAGGAGAGTCTTTGGTCAATGTTCCTAGTCTTGGTCTAATACTTGATGAGTCTTGTGTTGTACAAGTTTTATGTTGGTGAAATGTGTTTCTTGTTATCCCTTTTTGGTCTTTGTTGCCGAATTTCATTAAAGAAAAAGGAAGTACTAGATGATTTTTTTTTGATCTTTTAGATATTAGCTTGTAATACTTGAAGTAATAAAAGGTAAGTTTTAATACAAAGTGTATACTTGAATTGTTTATGTTCTAGTTGTTGTCTTTTATTTAAAAAATTTGACCAACAATGCTAACATGGGTGAAATTTTATAAAACTTTGATTATTGGAAATAATAATGGATATTTGTTGAAACGTAGATAATTTTTGGTGGTTCCGCGAATGTCTAAATGTATACCAAAAAAAATAAAATATAAAAAGTCAATTATTATTTTCGAAAAAAATAATATAATGCTTTTATCGTTTGTAAAATGTTATCGTATAAATAGGTCAATCGTCTTGTAAAATAATATTTATAAATTTAAAACTCATATAAATATTATATAAATGATTCTAAAATGTTTCGCCAAATTTTTTTATTAAAAACGAACCAACACTATTCACGTCAGAAAATAGTGTATAAAAATCATATTTATCTTGTTTTAGTCCCGTTTTATATGTTTAAATGAAATTTTTTTAGCTTAAGCGATTTAATTATGTGATGAGAATTTAAAAGTAAACGTGCGCGAGACTAAAAAAATTTAATAGTGAAATAATGACAAAATGAATGACGTCATAAAATGACATGAAAATACGCAATGTTACAGTAATCTTCTTCTTCATGATATAGCTTCAGTCGATGGCCGTTAACAATGAATGTCTTGCCATTTTTTTTCATATAGTTTAACATATCAGGATGGATATTGATGTTTTACTACGTATGGTCCTAGCCAGCGAGATCTGAGCTTCGACTGTTTGAATTTATATATTGAATGAAAGAGCAACAATTTGTTTCCATGTTTGAATTCTTTTCTCATCTTGAGTTTCCTGTCATGCCAGACTTTGGTTCTTGCCTTGTATGGACGAGAGTTTTCATAGGCTTGATGTCTGAGTTCGTCTAACTCGTGCAATTGGAACATTCTTTTCTCACCAGCAGCGATGAGATCCGGGTTACAGTTTTTCAAGGCCCAATATGCACGGTGTTTAATTTCAAACGGTGGGTGGCAGTTTTTACCATATACGAGCTTGTACGATGTTGTACCGGTTGGTGTTTTGAAAGCAGTACGAAAAGTTCACAGAGAATCATCAAGTTTTCTTGACCAGATGGCAGGATTATCTTTAACAGTTTTTTCAAGAATTCTTTTAAGGGATCTGTTCGTGTTTTCAACTTGACCTCTCGTTTGAGGGTGGTACGATGTAGAGAATCGGTGGTTAACTCCATATGTTTTCATGGTTTTTTCCATTATCTTGTTGTAGAAATGAGTTCCTCAGTCTCTTATGAGAGCTTTGGGCATTCCAAAACGACAGAATAGTTTCTTCAAAAACGTAATAACAACTCTGGCATCGTTTGTTGGTAGAGCTTGTGCTTCGGCCCACTTAGATACATAGTCGATAGCGAATAAGATGTATTCGAATTTGTATGATTTCGGAAAAGGTCCCATGAAATCGATACCCCATATGTCGAAAATTTCGCATACTTGAATGTTGTTTAAGGGCATCTCATTACGTTTTGAAATATTTCATGTCTTTTGACATGCTTCGTAAAGGCTAACTTGAGTATGAGCTTCTTTGATGATGGTTGGCCAGTAAAAACCTGAGTCTAAGACTTTTTTAGCGGTTGTGTTTGGTCCATAATGTCCATCGGTGGGTCCGTGGTGACATTGATCTAAAATGGTTTGGGTTTCTGGTCCTGAGACACATCATCTGATCATACTGTCAAAACATACTTTGAAGAGGTAGGGTTCCTCTCAGAAGTAGTGTTTGAGGTCAGAGAAAAATTTGTTCTTTTGCTGATACGTCATTCCTTTAGGTATGATATCACTTACCAAATAGTTTGCAAAGTCTGTAAACCATGGTTCGTCTCTAGTGTCTATTTCCATAAGAGTTTCTCCATGAAAGTTATCGTCGACTTCAATTTCATCACTTGTTTCATCATTTGATATGTGGTCGGCGGCAACATTTTATGTACCTTTTCTATCTTTAATTTTGATATCAAATTCTTATAAGAGCGGTATCCAATGAATAAGGCGTGGCTTAGCATCTTGTTTCCTGAATAGGTACCTAAGAGCTGAGTGATCAGTGTGTACGATCGTCTTTGATAATACCAGATAGGATCGAAATTTGTCAAATGCAAAGACTACAGCCATAAGTTCTTTTTTAGTGATTGTATAGTTCTGCTGAGCTACATTGAGGGTTTTGCTTGCAAAGTAGATTGGGTAAAAGTTTTACCATCTTTTTGACCTATGATTGCTCCAAGTGCGAAATCACTTGCATCACACATGAGTTCAAA
>BQNB010046203.1:0-43844 GCA_026074375.1 Tanacetum coccineum | reverse complement strand
AATTCTATAAGTGAAGCAACAGCCTCATATGTTGACTTTGGTTAAGAAGACTCCTTGGCTAGAATCGTATGCTCAAGTGACTCAGTAACCATGTGTTGGATTTCTAGTGGAGCAAAGTTAGACACTTCCTTTGGCAGAATCTGAGGAAGTTAAATCCTGACTTGCTCTATGATCCTAGCATTGATGGATGCGGAAAGGTAGCTCATGAACTCGTCTTTGGAAGCTTCAAGTCTTGAGTCTAGATGTTCATCTACTAGAGCAGTCACTTGAGTGTTGAGAAGATCATCCTTTTTGAGTTTAGCAACTTCATTCTCCAAAGCTGAGACTCTGTTGTTGAATTGGAAGACTGATGCAAAATTTGGAACTACAGATAAAGGATTTATTTCTTTAGTTGTTGGTGGTGGTGTTGGTGTTGATTGTGGTGGTGGAGGAGTGAAGGATGGTAATGATTGTGGGATAACAGTGGTGTATATAGGTGAAGATTTAGTGATAACCAAAACAGGTACTGTAAGAAGTGTGGGTGTTTAATTGCTTGGTACTTCATGTGGACATAAACATGCATTGGAGAAACAATTTATGTATCTGTGTGGGGAATATCTAAAAATTTTAAGAATTTAGATGCCAAGTCAGATGAATGGGAGGAGCTAGTAACTAGAACTTCAGTCTTCTTTATAACAGTAGAATTGTCACATGAGCATCTTCTATGACTTGATTGAGTATGATCTCCAGATTTTCATTCCCTTGCTGGACGTTAATCATTTCAGCATCGGTACCCTCTTTTTGAATAAACCCTTTGTTAGTATTAACTGGTTCATTCAGCCTTTCATTCCCATCATCGTTGAACTGATTGGTAGTATAATCCATTCCTTTATCCTGATCACCTTCAGCTTTGTCTTCAACCTTTGATTCTACATTAGTTTCATCTTCATCATCAGTAGAGATGGACGGGGTTTTAACAAACTTGTCATCCTTTCTTCTTCATTTAACCTCTTCTTCATTTTCCTCTTGATCAGATTCATAATCCATTTCATTCTCATTAGTTTTATGCTCGGAATCTGACCCTTTTTTTTATCAGATTGGGTATTGTCATCACCACTGTCACTCTCTTGATTACTGCCTTCACTTCTTGGGTCATGATCATTATTGCTATCATCTTCATCCCTTCCCTAAGATTCAACTTCACTCTCAATTGATTCTTTTTTAAACACATCGGGAACCCCTAGTTTAGCACCAGTTCCTTTATTTATGATAGAAGGTTTGATCTTTGCAGCACTTGTAACTATACTAGAACCACTTGGATGAGTCTTGTGGAAGTCTCTTAAACTCTTCTTGCAAACTTCTTCATACTGAGCTTCTTTAGTTAATGACACTTTAGAGAGCAAACCATTTCCTTTGCATTTCTTAACAATAATCTTTTCCTTCTTCTTAGACAATGACATCACAAGGGTATCTCTAATGATAACACCTGCTGTTGGTGCATTAGTAGACTTCTTGGAAGGTCTATTAACTCTCTTTGACTTCCTTGTGGCTTCTTCAGGTTAAACTAGGACAGTAGTAAGTTTAGGAGAAGCAGGTTTCTTGAACTTTCATGCCTTCTTTGGAGGTGTAACTCCTGTAACATAGCCAATGTAAGTCTTGTAAGCTTTGATTTCTCGCATCTCAAGACTTGTCATAGATTCAGGAAGTCGAGCTCCATAAATTTAAGATTCTTCATTTGCGGAGATAAATCTTAAAGTGTTTATCAGATAGTCATCTCTGGAGGTATGCATGCCTATCTTGTTTCTCCTGGAGATTGTCTTGTCTTTGGTAAGGAAGTGGTGAATGATAACTTTGGTGAATCAAGGTTAGTACATCTTCTCTTGCTTTTTGTAACCTTTGTTTTCAATCTAGTAGGTGAAATCTTCCCAAAGTAGTTCAACATAGTCTACATTCTTCTTATAGTATATACCCTAAAGGATTTGAGCTCTAGAAAGACGAAGCTTGTCAAGACCGGATGTCTTTCCAGATAGACTGCTGTTGATGATAGTAGCAAAAGTTCTCCAAGGTTGATGCATCTGATCAACAACAACATTGGTGATTGACTTGATTTCCCTAGTATGATGAAGTTCTTTAAAGAAAGACACAATAACTTCATCAGTGGGAGGTTCATCAAAGTTTTAACCATGAACTCTAGGGAAGATCTAAAAGATGTCTCTGAAGATTTCTAAATTGAGGTCAAATTTCTTCTTTTTGTCCATTCTGAACCTGTAGGAAGTATCATACTTGTAGATAGAATCCCAGAATTGGTGCATCTAAACTTCTAGAACATCTGCAGTGGTGAGAAATGTCGAATAGCATGGAGTGAGAGCAAGAGCATCCAAGACAACTTAAAATGTAGGTTCTCTCTGTTTCTTTCTAGGATTGAGTCATTCGTTGCATTTTCCAATCTTAAGCCTTTTTCTCATTGGGGACAAGTTCAAGATCAAGTTTGGTTTGTTGAGCAGTAATGGAAGACATGATTCTTCTAATATTTGTCACATATAGTTCATATACAAACAAATAATATTTCACTGAAGGACAATCTAGATCATGAAAAAATGATTATTGATGCAAGATTGATTTTCACTAGAAATTAGGCATACACATACTAGGCAAAGAATTGACACACATGACAATTAACATGAAACCAAGAGATACACATAATCATATAACATACTAACTATAAGCAATCTATAGAGAGCAAGGCAATCACAAGAGATTTCTTAGGAAAACTAGACCTAAATCAATCACCAAGTGACAAGTTAAGGAATAATTATACTTAGATTAGATTATGAGATTTGATTACCAATATTACATGATTAGATATCCTAGTGAAAGCATGTATAGTTCGCCTAATAAATGTGTATAATTCGCCTATGTATATTTGTATAGTTCACCTAAAACCAGTGAGTATAATTCGTCTAACCATGCGTGTATTATTCGCCTAATAAAAAACGTATTATTCACCTAAGTTTAATGCGTATACTTTGCCTAAAGGAGAGCATATAGTTCGACTAAGGTAATGTGTATAATTCGCCTAAGAGTGAACGTATAGTTCGCCTAATGTTATTCGTATAATTCGCCTAGCCTAAGAGTTGTATAGTTTGCCTGCGTATAGTTCGCCTAGACAAAACTTAACTCAAGGTTTAACATGATTTCAAGCATCGATAACCACTTAAACATGAACATATAGCATCTAGGAATCACAAGGAACCATTTATAACATGAATCAACCATAAAATTCTTGACTTTTTCTTTGTTCGACTCGTAAGAACACGAGAACCCAAGTTATTCAAGTTTTAAACATATTAGGATGATTAAGGACACTCATACCCACACTAACAATCATTGAAGTAATTCTAAACCCAAACCCATGAGCTTTTACAATTTCTTGACCATTTCCAATGTGTTCAAAATCAAGAATCACCCAAAACATATGAATATGTTATCCCCATTTAAAACTGATATAGGTACATCATCTAGACCCCTATAGGACCAAAACCTCTCAATCAATTTGAGGTTTCATCCACTTTACAATGAGACAAAATTTCAATCAATTTTTAGGGTATTTTTGAGTATATTCCCACGATTAAGGCTGATTTATAGGAGTTTAAGCATTAAAACAAGTATACCTTTTGATTAAACAAAGGTTGAGTGAGTGCTTGGAGGTCTTAAAATCAACAATGGAGGGTTTAAGTTTTGTTTGAGTTGTGAGAAAGAAAAGAGACGATTGGGGGGGTGTTTATGTTTAAAATCTTTTGGTTTTTGGCATAAATGCCCCCTAAGGTTTACTAAGACATCCATTTTCCTAATAAACTTTTCCTAAGGCCTAAAGTAGTTTCCTAATTGGCAATACTAGTCCCTAAGGTTTAGTTATCAAGAATAAGTCTTACATTTTTCCGTAACACCCCTAAAGGATTAAACACATGACAGTTGAGTTAAACTTAATTAACTCCCCTTTACTTGTTAACCCGTTATTGTTTAAAAAACCTTTTCCATTTATCACAAAATGATTTTATGAAGAAGATATTTGGCATTTTCTCTCCCTCAAACAATGACTCGTTTTCTATTTAAAGAGCTGTAGTCATTGTTTGAGTGGTCAAATGTCTTTGAGAATTATTTTTCTGATGAATTATTAAAGATGATTATATTATTATTTTTTTATCAACACCATAAAAAATAAGATTTCTCTTATTTTAACAAAGAAATGCATTGACACGTACATTAGTTTGTATAAAGGAAGCACGAGCTGTATTGCAAAGTAAACATAAGCCTTTACATGGTCATAAAGTAGACCATGCCAGAGAATAAATTCCCATTGAGAGGTCAAGTTTTCTTTTTGAAATACTTGCCTTGAAGATGATGATCGTGTTGCTATCGAAAATAATAGCAAGCCATTTTTGGCATGTTTTAAAAGCTTTTGAACTTCTGCTCGAACTTCATTTACAGCCTCGTATCATTATAAATGACATTTCTAAGGCCGTAAATGTTATCGATTTTCAAAAAACATGCCAGAGATACATATTTTTATATTTTACCTTATTTTTTATATTTTTTATTTTCTTTTTGAAAAATTTATATAAAAGAAAAATATTTTTGTGTTTTATGTTTTCTTATGTACATATGATACATGATATACCGCGAGTAACCACCTTTACTCGCCCTCTTCCACTGTCAGACGTTTTAGCATTTCCGAAGACATGCTTCTCATACCTAGCTTCTCGATTAAGAAATTGAATCTTTCTCTTGGCAAGGGTTTGGTAAAGATGTTAGCCAGTTGATATTCCGTCCGAACAAAGTAGAGTTCCACTATTCTATTCTCCACCTGGTCTTTTATGAAATGGTAGCGTACATTGATGTGCTTGGCTCTTGAATGTTGAACATTGTTGCAGCATAGAGCAATCGCACTTTTTTTGTCGCAGTACAAAGAAATCTTATTGATTTGAAAACCATAATCTCTTAGCTGTGAACGCATCCATAGGATTTGAGCACAACACCTAGATAAGGCAATATATTCTGACTCTGTACTCGAGATTGTAGTGCTCTTTTGCTTCTTGGAAGACTAGCTAACAAGTTTATCACCTAAGAATTGAGCACTTCATGATGTACTGCATCTAGTGTCCTGACACCTCGCATGATTTACATCTGCATATGCTGTTAGAGACATACCGGTATCCTTTGAGTACCAGAGATCCATGTTAATGGTTCCCTTTAGATATCAAAAGATCCGTTTAACGCATTTATGTGCTTTTCGATAGGCTTTGCCTAATACCGGGCACATAAGTAGATTGCATAAATAAGGTTAGGTCTACTGGATGTCAGATACATGAGGGATCCAATCATGCTACGGTAAAGTGTAGCATTAACTGGTGTCCCTTGTAGATCTTCATCCAGTTTATTCTTTTCCACCATAGGTGTGTCTACAGAATCACTAGTTAGCATACCATATTTTTTAATTATTTCAGAAGCATATTTTGACTGGTTTAGGAAGATGCCTCTGGGACTTTGAGAAATTTATAATCCTAAAAAGAATGACATCTGCCCCACCATCGACATCTTGAACTTAGTGGTCATTAGATTAGTAAACTCATTACACATAGTAGTATTAGTGGATGCAAATATTATATCGTCAACATAAATTTAATCAGTAATAAGTCGTTTCCTTCTTTTTGTGTGAAGAGTGTTGGATCCACTGCACCTTTTGCGAAATGTTGTGAAATACAGAATGTCATACCATGCACGTGGTGCTTGTTTGAGACCGTAGAGAGCCTTTTTAAGCTTGTATACATGCGATGGGTTGTCCTGATCAACAAATCCTTCTGGTTGGGAAACGTAGACCTCTTCTTTAAGTTGCCATTTTAGAATGCCGTTTTGACGTTCATTTGGAAAATCATTATATTCTTGTTGGCTGCATTTGCTACAAAGATATGGATGGCCTCTATTCTTGCAACCGCTGTAAATGATTCCTCGAAATTGATACCTCCCTCTTTCCCTGAATCACTAAGCATTGCCTTATTTCTTAGTACCCCTCTAAATTTGTCCGTCTTGACCTTGTAAATCCATTTTAGTTTGATCAACATGACTTTGTTTGGACATGGCACCAATTCCCAAACTTTTAGCCTTTCAAATTCATGAATTTCTTCTTGTATTGCATCGATCCATGATGATTCAGTCATTGCATGTTTGAAGTTCTTTGGTTCGACTGAAGTTATGAAGGCATCTAAATAACACCGCATGGCATTAGTCTGTAGTTGCTTTCTAGTGAAGACAGAACGAGAAGGATCACCGATCATGTTAGCTATAGGATGATCATTAGTCTATCTACCAAGTGATTCAAATGGAGTGTGGATTGGTCTCACATTAGATGATGATCCTTGAGAAGTGAAGTCTTCATGAAGAGATTCGTGAAGTAGATCATCATGAAAATGTGGTGTTTTGGTGAACCTTGAGATAAACTTAGAGAATGTTCTTGATCTTGTATTGATAGGATACTTATTGATGGAGCATCTTTGTCAACTGACATAGACACAAATGAATCAGCTAAATCAACAGTTCTTGGTGCATCAGCGATTGGAACTGGAGAGACAACAATAGTTGGAGGATTTAAGTATTCATCAAACATATGTTGGAACAAACGATCCCAATCATCTCTTAGTGGTGGAATACAAGGTTGTTGAGAAACAGGGTTTGGAACGAGTCTTGAATTGGCTGTTGCAGGAGTTATACATTGAAGTTCAGGTCCTGAACAAAGTTGTTCAGAAGTCATAGTCGTCAGCTCATCAAAAGCGACATGGATGGTTTCAATGATTTTTCGGGTACATCAGTTATAGATATGGTAAGCTTTCTTCTTGGGTGCATATCTAATGAAAATACCTATATCAGCTTTAGCTTGAAATTTGCCCAAATTCTCACTATCATTGTTTGGGTAGCAAAGTGCACCAAAGACATGAAGGTAGGATAAATTAGGGTTTCTATCATGTAAGAGACCATAAGGAGTTTTTCCATGGCATCGTCGTATAATGGATTGGTTTTGGATGTAGCATGCGGTAGCAACTGCCTTGGCCTATAGAAATAAATGAGCTTGTGTAGAAATTAACATTAAACGAGCAGCTTCAACAAGTGTAAGATTTTGCCTTTCAACAACACCATTTTGTTGTAGAGTTTGCGTAACCAATGTTTCATGATAGATGCCAACCTGTTCATAGTAGTCTCGCAGGGTTTGATTAAGAAACCCAGTTCCATTATCTATACGAATGTTCCTGACAGTTGCATTTAATCTAACTTGCATCATTTTTAGAAACTTGATTATAAAATTAGGAGCTTCATCTTTTGATGCTAAAAACTTCACCCATGTGAACCGAGAGTAATCATCCACAATGACGAGGATGTACTTTTTCCCATTTACACTTGCAACACGCATAGGCCCACAAAGATCCATGTGCAAAAGATATAGTTTTTCCTGATTGGTGTCTTCAGATTTAGGTTTATGTGATTGTTTCTTGCTTTTGCCCATAGCACATGCCGAACACAAATGATCTTTTACAAATTTCAATTTGGGAAGACCTCGTACAAGACTATGTTTAGCTAAATGATTAATAGCACCAAAGTTAAAATGTGACAATCGTCAGTACCATAAACATTATTTGGTTTTTGAGGCTTTAGACAAGAGACAAATTAGAGAAGCCGCCATCATATCCCTAATTGACAAAGTATAAAGGTTGGTTTCCTGAGATCTTAAGAGTAAATCAACACCTTCTATATTACAAATAAAGTACATGTGTTTTCTGAAAGCTACTTCAAGATCTGAGTCGCAGAATTAACCAATGGAGAATAGATTGTGTCATAGTCCCTCCACATAATAAACCCTTGAAATTATGATATTCCCTATCTGATAGTTACCATACCCCATAATCTTTGCAATCTTGTCGTTACCAAACTTGACAGCACTGAGAAACTTATGAATGAAATTGGTAAGCTGAGAGCGATCTCCATTCATGTGCTTGGAGCATTTGGAGTCCAAATACTACAAGACGATTTGGAAAACCTAAGATCGACAAAAGAAGAAAAAGATGGAGCAACTGAAGTATTGGATCCTCGAGATGTACCAGGTTCTGTTTTGTTAGAAATCATAGATTTTGTAATCTTAGGTTTGTTATTAGAACTATTAGTCTTAGGTACCTTAGGTCTCCTAGTATAAACCTTAGTTACTACAAATTTTTGTGAAACTACTTCAAGAGGAATGGGTTCCCTAAGAGGCACTTTATTAGTGGCGGCAATCCTAGTTAAAAGGCACATATTCCTGACTAAAGTGAAAGTCCTTCCTGTGGGTCTCCAGTTATATCTAATTTTAGTAAACACTTTTCCTGTAGGTTTCCATTCTTCTTTCTTTTTAGCTTTCTTAACAGACTTAGATTTAGAACTCGCATTCATATCAGAAACAAATTCAAAAAAGCACAATTCATGTCTAGCATCAAACATAGAACTATTACATTAAACGTACATTAGCTTAGAATTTGTATTTAATTTGGAATGCTGCACATGTGCATTTCCAGATGGTTCAACAACACAATTCGGTTTATTTAAACAAGACTTAACGATCCTAGAGTGGTCTTCTACTTTATTCTTCTTCTAGGTACTACTTGAAATCTGCAGGATCCTATCATTCTTTGTATTGTCTGTAGACTTTGACCTGCTAGATTTAGTAGACCAGCTTACTCCTGTAGAAGTTGATACAGAATTGTTAGTGGTCTGTTTGGTCTTTGTTTAGGAAGAGCCTGTCACACCCCGACAATGGCGGAAACTCGAGAATGCAACATAATGATCAATCATAACACAAGATACAAAATAGAGAAAACTACATTGCATAAACTCCAAGTGCTATGAAGACCATCAACCTTGAACAAACTCAAGTGATGTCCCAAATCGCAACTAAAAATCCAAAATCTCTTACAATTATTCATATGCCCACACAGGGGACCATAATCCAAACTTAATCCAAAACATCCGAATACTAGAATCAAACAACAAGCATGCAAGACTTCAAACGAAATTCCACACGGGATACTTCTAAGCCTGCTATCAGTCACCAAACTACTCTTCTTTCATTTCACCTGAAAATGATACTCGAAAACGTCAACAATAATGTTGGTGAGCTCGTAGGTTTGACCTTAAACTCAAAAGCTGTGGCCCAATATTTCAATAGTGACAATAGTGCTTATAATGACAGAGAATCGATGCAACGAACTTAGCATCATCGCTAATCAATAACCATATGTCACTTACGCACCTAAAGGGCCTACCAGCTGGAGCACTAAAATTAGGGCAGGACCACACACAAACCTAGGTAGGCGTACCATCCGCTCTAATAATCACACAAATACTGGGAGGCGACCATCCGATCCCAATAATCTCAAACACTGGGTATGGCTTACCATCCGAGTCCTAACAATCATGCATTCACAATAATATTACACGATAGCAGTCATAAGCACAAAACTGTCCCAAAAACAAAACACATTTTCGCACAAATCAACTCAAAAACATCAAAACACCATTTGAGATCATTTTCCCCCAACGGAAAAACTAGTAAAAAGTGGGGCTACCGAGAACTCCTCAAGCAAGTATTTAGCAACTAACTCTCAATCACACAAGCAAATGCAACGACGGCCCGCCAACACGAGACCTAGTCCCAGTTAATGTTCCAATTTAATCATCCATTCTAAACAATATTCCTTTGATGCATAGTGTTTAGTACCGCGTGTACAATTACCCAAAACAGTTTTAGTGGTGTGATGGTTGACGACTTAACTCCACAATCATATCAATCTCATTCCTCGATAATACATACTTATAACAAATTAACGGTCAATAATAAGTAATATAATAAATAATTAATAATTATTAATTATAAATAATATCTCACAAGTCCATTCGGTAACCTTAACCGCGTGCAGAAATAATCATTATACGGTTGAAAATAAAACGTTTACTCATAATAAACACATTAGAGAAGTTTCGATAAAAATTATATTTTTCGTCTTTTAGTGAATTTATTAAATAAATAAAATAATTAAATAATATTTTATTATTTAAAAATCAAAAATCATGTTTTTAAGAAAATTTCTAAGTATAAACTCTTTACGAAATTTCGACATGACCCGTACGTTTATACAACGTTTTCCAAGGTTTCAAACTTTATTTTTATCAATTTTCACAAATTCGACACTTTTCGACAAAATTTCAAAATCTCAATCTTTAACACTTACCAATATTTTTTTTTCCAAAATATCATTCAATATCACTTCGTAAATACATTTCCACTTTCAAAAGTCCATCAAAATTTCATAACTACTACATATCGCTTATTGGGCCTTAAGGCCCAACAAGGGTCCATTAGGACATATATAAGTCCAAAATACTATTTAAGTCCAAAACCAAGGTCCATTTACATATATAAGTATATACTTTATATGTAGAAATAATTCGGACCACAATAAGCCCTCCCATTAAGCCGCGACTCAAATAGACTTATTGGGCCGTGAGTCCATAAACTCTAAAATACGTATATTAAGGTTGAAAATAAGCTAATAAGCTACGTATCGCATTTGGTTACTACCATAAGCCTCAAAAATAGCCCACAACTTATGTGATAACACAAAAATAATCAAAATCACTTTCCTAGTGATTTTGGGAAGTGGTTCGTGGCATATAAGCCCAAAATAAGCTAAGAAATAGCTTAAAAATAAGCCCGAATAAGCCATACAAGCTACTATCAAAAATAAGCATTCTTTGCATCATATATTTATTCAACTACTCCATCACGACCACAACATCAAAACTACAAAAACCCTCTTTTCTTTTTTATTCACACAACTAAACACCAACACCCCTTTTTTCTTTCGTTTCGCTTCCAAAAATCAATCAACGATCAACTTGTACAACTAACATCTATGCATCAAAATAAACCCAAAAGGACAAACAAAATTTAAATTTGAAAACTTACAAGAAAATCTTCAAATTTGTAGATTTTGACACGAATCGGACAGCCCAAACGTTGTTTTAAATGAATAACCAAACGCTAGAATCAACCCCACATATTTATGTCTTCATGTTTTCTTGATTAAAGTTCAAAAATTATGAGTGTGTGTGTGTGTATAGGTGCGGATGAACCACAAGAGAAGAGAAAAGAGAGATATTTTTTTTGATGTCAAATTGAAAATGAAGGAAATAGTCTAGTGATGGGAATATAAGTGTACACTCTTGGACACAACTCCTAAAAACTAGCCATGTTGTTCCCTACTCCTCCCATAACCGGCCAAGGGTATCCAATGGGTGTCAGGCCTTTCTTTTCGTGCGAAATTACTTAAAAGCTCGTAAAACTCAACCGTAATATTTACCCCAAATTTAAAGAGCATTTTTATTCACCTTAAAAATACTTTTCCATTAACTTAGAGTATTCACTTGCCATATTTACACTTTAAACCCTTCAAAATTCAATTTGGACATTAACGGATGTGTCGGACTCGTTTTCGGCATTTCTCAAAATTCACGGGTTAAACCACCCGGAATACACATAACACAATAATACCTTTAAAAAAGGATTATTAATCACATTAAACCTCAAATCATCACATATCTCATAAAATCACCACCGTCAACACGGTACAAAATCTGAATAAACTGACAAAAGTCAAATAGTCAAAGGACTATTAATGAAATATTCAGAACACAAAAAGGGCAAAGGTTACATTCTACCCCCATAAAAGAATTTTATCCCCGAAATTCAACTACTAACATCACTAAACAAATGCGGATACTTTAATTTCATCTGATCTTCACGTTCCCACGTAAATTCAGGCTCACGTTTCGAATTCCACCTAACCTTGACGATGGCAATCCTACTACGCTTCAACTTCTTAAACTCTCTTTCTAAAATTTCTACAGGCACTTCCACAAAATTTAACTTAGCATCAACCTAGATCTCATCCAAAGGCACTTTCAGTGTTGGATCAGCCAAACACTTCTGAAGGTTCGACACGTGGAACGTGTCATGAACATCATTCAACTCCTCAGGCAAATCTAACCGATAGGCCACAGGGCCTACTTATTCAATAATCTCAAATGGTCCAACAAACCTAGGTGCTAACTTCCCTTTCTTCCTAAAGCGTACCACACCTTTTCAAGGCGACACTTTGAGCAAGACATAGTCACCTACACTGAATTCTAGAGGCTTCTTCCTCTTATCAGCATAACTTTTCTGACGATCACACACAGCCTTAAGTCTATCCATAATTTACGATATCTTCTCAGTAGTCTCTTACACTAACACAGGTCCTATCAACTGACCTTCTCCAACCTCAGCCCACATAATTGGCAAATTGACACTTTTCTACCAAACAATGTCCTCAAAACGGAGCACATCTCGACACGTAGCATGAAAACTATTGATTAAGGACAAAACTCACTAACGAAGATGAACAACCAACTTTCTCTAAAGTCTAGGACGCACGCTCTAAGCATGTCTTCCAAAGTCTGAATAGTACGCTCACTCTGACCATCAGTCCGAGGGTGATAAGCCGTACTCATGTCTAAATGGTTTCCTAATGCCTCTTGCATTGACTGTCAAAACCTTGATGTGAAACGACTATCACGAGATATAATCAAGATTGGCACACCATGTCTAGCAACTATCTCATTCAAATACAATCTAGCCAACCTTTCCATCTTATAATCCTCACGCATAGGTAGAAAATGAGTAGACTTAGTTAATCGGTCCACAATGACCCAGATTATGTCATGCCCACTACTAGTCCTAGGCAACTTAGTCACAAAATCCATAGCTACCCCCTTCCCATTTCAATACGAGAATCTCAGGTTGTTGGAGCAAGCCATATGGCCTTTGATGCTCAGCCTTAACCTTCAGACAAGTCAAACACTTACTAACATACTCAGCTATATCCTTTTTCATTCCAGGCCACCAATACCTATCTCTCAAATCATAATACATCTTATCAGCACCTAGGTGTATAGAGTACTTTGACTTATGGGCTTCATCCATTATCAGGGTTCTCACCTTACCCTTCTAAGGTACCCATATTCGATCCAGTTAGTACAAAGTTCTATCACTTCTCTGTTCTATCATTTTATCCAAACCTTTTTGCAATCCTGCAAACTCATCCACAGCCTCCTTCTGAGCTGCAGTATCATATCCTTGATACTCGACTGAAGGGTCATATTCATAGCTCTAACTCTCTTAGGCTTTACTCTTTTCTTCCTACTTAGGGCATCAGCTACCACATTCACCTTACCAGGATGGTAGCGAATTTCACAGTCATAATCACTAAACAACTATATCCAATGACGCTGTTGCATATTCAACTCTTTCTGACTAAAGATATGCTAAAGACTCTTATGATCCATATAGATGACACTCTTTGTCCCATACAGATAATGTCTCTAGATCTTAAAACACAACCGCACCTAACTCCAAATCATGGGTAGTATAATTCTCCTCATGATTTTTCATCAACAACTTCTATCCTAGAAGTATAGCTAAATCACTTACCTCTTTGCATTAACAAACAGCCTAGTCCTATCTTGGACACTTCACAATATACCACAAAGTCTTTCAGTCTATCAGGGAGAGCTAGAACATGTGCATTACACAACTTATCCTTCAAGGTTTGAAATGCCAATTCCTGTTCCTCACCCTAATCGAAAACCTTACACTTCTGAGTCAAGATAGTAAGAGACTCAGCTATCTTTGAAAAGTTCTCAATGAACCTACGGTAATATCCAGCCAATCCTAAGAACAAATGAACCTCAATCGGAGTTTTGGGGGCATTCCAATTCTTAACAGCTTCAATCTTACTAGGGTCTACATGAATCCCATCACCATTTATCACATGCCTAAGAAAGTGCACTTCTCTTAGTCAGAATTCACACTTAGAAAAATTGGCATATAGTTTCTCCTTTTTGAGCAGTCCCAAGACTAACCTTAAGTGTTCTACATGCTCATTTCGAGTCTTAGAGTAGATTAAGATATCATATATAAACACTATCAACAAATTTATCAAGATAAGGCCTACAACTTTATTCATCAAAACCATAAATACCGTTGGTGTCTTAGTCAGACCAAAGGCATTAAATTGACTCGAATGTCCATAACGAGTTCTAAACGCAGTCTTTGGAATGTCATTCCTCATGCACTCTCAGCTGATGGTATCCAGACCTAAGATCTAAACTTCGAGAAACGCAGACCCTTGCAGTTGATCAAATAGATCATCAATTCTAGGAAGTGGATAACGATTCTTAACAGTCAACTTGTTCAACTCTCTATAATCAATACACATCCTAAAAGAACCATCCTTCTTCTTTACAAACAATACCGGTGCTCCCCAAGGCGATGAGCTTGGTCGAATGAAACCTTTGTCTTGGAGTTCCTTGAGTTGTCCAGACAACTCCTCTAATTCAGAAGGTGCCAAACGATAGGGAGACTTTGCTACCGGCGTTGCTCCAGGGGTTAACTCAATCCGGAACTCAATTTCCCGAATAGGCGGTAATCCAGATAGATCATCCGGGAATACCTCAGGAAAATCTCTAACCACAACAATCTCTTCTTGTTTCTCTTTCGGTCTCTCTCCTAATACTCTAAGCACCTTGCCATCCGGTAGTGGTATCCTCACTACCTTTTCATGGCAAATTATTTCAGCCTTATAATTAGACAACCAGTCCATACCTATAATCACATCAAAACTCCCATGTCCAAAAGGTATCAAATCGATGTCAAAGACATGACCCTCGATTTCTAGTTTACAACCCTTAATAACCTTATCAATCTCTACTAGCTGCCCGCTAGCTATCTCAATCTCATATTTGAAACCTAAGTCGTTGGGCTCTAAGCCTAACAGAGGTATGAAAGTAGTAGAAACAAAACTATAATCGGCACCAGAGTCAAATAAGGTAGTGGCAAAATGATCGTTTAAGGAAACGTACTTGTCACAATGTTCAGATCCTGTCAAGCTTCCTCTGCTCCCAACATGAATGCCCTACCCCTAGCCTGGTTCCCTTGGTTTCCACGACCTTGACCCCCGTTATTAGCAGCAACTTGATTTGGACGATTTTCTTTCGGTCCTTGAGCTCTATTCAATCTAGGACAAGCTGACCTGACATGGTCGGTACTACCACACTCATAACATGCCCTAACAGTTGGGTTTCTAGCATTAACAGGATTCACATTCCTCGACACACCTCTACAATCCTTTGCCAAATGACCTGGGCAGTTACAGTTGAAGCATGTGCGACAAAGCCCTCCGGGTGCACGGTAGGAGTTGCAGGTGGTACACTTGGGCCAAGTACATGTATTCTCTCTTCCTACAGGGTTTATAGTGATAGCAAAAACATTCCCAGTCCTAGTCCTTTTATTATCATCCTTACCATTCTTATCCTTGCTAGTTTCCCCCACATTCCTTCTTTTCTCAACCTTCTTAATTTATCCATTTCTCACAGCCTCATCGGTCAGTGCACCAGAAATCTGCACTGCCTTTGGTATAGTCTTTGGCTTTGTTGCTGCCACCATCCCACGGATCTGTAGAGCAAGGCTATACACATACCTTTCAATCATCCTACTTTTAGGAGTTACTAAGTGAGGAACTAACCTCGCCAACTTATGAAACCTATCAGTATACGCAGCATGGCCAGCCTTGACCATGGTGTGATTCCACAACTCGGTTTCCAACTTTTTCATCTCATGATTGGGACAAAACTCTTGTATCATCATAAACTTAAAGTCATTCCATGACATACTAACAGCAACTTTCCGGCTTAGCGTGCGGATCTGAGAGTTCACACTTAAAACCTACCCAAAATGAACCACAGTGTATTTCAAACTTTTTGGTCAATACAACACCACTCAAATGCATGCACAAACTCCAGTTTTCCAAACTATCGAGTTAAGAACTACAACACCTCCTTTACCATCATATTCCTTAGGGTTACAAGCAAAAGAACTCCCTTATAAGAAACACCTTCCCGATTGCCATTTTACTACATATTCCAACGTTCTCCTGAACATTCTCATTAACCACATTACCATTTTGATTTCTAAACATTTTCTTGGTTACTAACCTGAGCTAGCATGGCGGGTAAGAGGTTCTGCAATTGTTAGGTAATGATCGTTGAGAAGTCGGGTGCTCCCCCATTAGCTCCCTCTACATTCCCATTGACTCCCTCTACACCCCCATTAGCTCCCATATCTTGTCAATTTCCCTGTACCACTCAAATTCATCACACGCCAACATTACATTCCTAGTCTTCAACCCCCTTCCACCTCTACCCACCCGTACATGCCCGATCCCCCTCCTAATGCTTAGGCATGCAGGCCTTCTAGGTCCTAAACATGACCATTATCCTTGGCGAGCAAAATCTAATACGAGAGAGAACAGAGAGCTCCACAAGCCAACGTTAGTTACAGGAATACTCCATAAAAATAAAAAATCTTACTATGCATCTATATAACTATACACAAAACACCACCTACTGTGTCAACATCGGATTGTGAGTAAACAACAATACTAAGTAAGAGAGAGATGTGATACCTTATAACTACGATGGCCACACGTACTTATATTCGCATCTTACCCCGACATATTCAATATTGGGAGCTCACCTCATTTCAATGACTGACAATAAACTAAAAAAGAAACCAAACCGCGAACTCGCGAAAGCAAAACAAAAGCGAACAACACGCACATAGATCCTAAACGTAACTAAATGAGGATCTAAGGTTATAGTCTAGGCCCAATCCACCCTAGTTCTCTATAAAACCCCTTTTTTGGCCCCACCCTGATTACAATCTGTCACACCCCGACAATGCGGAAACACGGGAATGGCAACATAATGAACAATCTAACATAAGATACAAAATAGAGAAAAATACATTTGCATAAGCTTCAAGTGCTATGAAGACCATCAACCTCGAACAACCTCGAGTGATGTCCCAAATCGCAACTAAAATCCATAATCTCTTACAATTATTCAAATGCCCACACAGGGATCCATAATCCAAACTTAATCCAAAACATACAAATACTAGAATCAAACAACAAGCAAGCAAGACTTCACATGAAAATCCACTCGGGATACTTCTAAGTCTGCTAACACAATCACCAAACTATTCTTCTTTCACTTCACCTGAAAATGATACTCGAAAACGTCAACAATAATGTTGGTGAGCTCGTAGGTTTGACCTTAAACCCAAAAGTTGTGCCAATATTTCAACAGTGGACAATAGTGCTATATGACAGTGAATATATGCAAACAATCTAGCATCACCGCTAATCAACAATCCATATGTCACTTACGCACCTAAAGGGCCTACCAGCTGGAGCACTAAAATTAGGGCAGGACCACACACAAACCTGGGTAGGCGTACCCATCCGCTCCAATAATCACACAAATACTGGGTAGGCGTACCCATCCGCTCCAAACAATCATACAACACATAATATTCACATAGCAGTCATAAGCACATAACTTGTCCCAAAAACAAAACCACATTTCGCACAGATCAATTCAAAACATTTCAAAACACATTTGAGTATCATTTTCCCCCAACGGAAAAACCAGTAAAAAGTGGGGCTACGAGAACTCACCTCAAGCAAGTCTTTAGCAACCAAATCTCAATCACACAAGCAAATGCAACGACGCCCGCACACGACCTAGTCCAGTTAATGTCCCAATTTAATCATCCAATTCCAAAACAATCTTCACGTTTGATGCATAGAGTTTAGACGCGTTGTACAATTACCCAAAACAATTTAGTGGTATGATGGTTGACGACATATCTCCACAATCATATCAATCTCATTCGGTAACCTTCGTCACTTCAAAATAATCATAATATGGTTAAAAATGAAACGTTTACTCATACTAAACACATTAGAGAATTTTCAAGAAAAATTATATTTTTTTGTCTTTTAGTGAATTTATTAAATAAATAAAATAATTAAATAATATTTTATTATTTAAAAATCAAAATCATGTTTTTAGGAAAATTTCTAAGTATAAACTTCCAAAAGGGATTATTAATCACAATAAACCACAATTCATCACAATACTTATAAAATCACCACCGTCAACATGGTACAAAAATCTGGATAAACTGACAAAAGTCAAATAGTCAAAGGACTATAAATGCAATATTCAGAACACAAAAGGGCAAAGGTTACATATAGTGTTGATTTAAAGAATATTGTTCCTAAAGGAGGTCTAACTTGTCTCTTTGCAAAAGCCACATCTGATGAATCTGAACTTTGGCATAGGAGGCTTGGACACATAAATTTCAAAACTATGAATAAACTGGTTAAGGGAAATCTTGTAAGAGGTTTACCTTTAATTTTTTTTGAAAATAATCAAACATGTGTTGCTTGTCAAAAAGGAAAGCAACATAAAGCTTCTTGTAAGCCCAAAATAGTAAGTTTAATCAGCCAACCTTTACATATGTTGCATACGGATTTGTTTGGTCCAACATTTGTAAAAAGCTTAATGAAAAATATGTATTGCCTAGTTGTCACAGATGATTACAGTAGGTTTAGTTGGGTTTTTTTTCTAGCTACCAAGGATGAGACTAGTGGCATTCTTAAGTCTCTTATAACTGGAGTAGAAAATCTAGTAGATCAAAGGGTTAAGGTAATTAGGTGTTACAATGGAACTGAGTTCAAGAATAAGGAGATGAATCAGTTTTGTGAGAGAAAAGGTATTAAGAGAGAATTTAGCATAGCTAGAACTCCTCAACAAAATAGAGTAGCTGAGAGAAAAAATAGAACACTAATTGAGGCTGCTAGGATAATGCTAGCTGATTCTAAACTACCTACTACTTTTTGGGCTGAAGCAGTTAATACTGCTTGCTATGTGCAAAATAGGATATTAGTAACCAAGCCTCATAACAGGACCCCTTATGAACTTTTTCATGGTAGAAAACTAGCTTTAGGCTTTATGAGAACATTTGGGTGTCCTGTTACAATTCTTAATACCATAGATCACTTAGGCAAGTTTGATGGTAAGGCTGATGAAGGATTCTTTGTTGGGTACTCAATCAATAGTAAAGCATTTAGAATATTCAATAGTAGAACAAGGATAGTTGAAGAGAATCAGCATGTCCAGTTTAGTGAGAATACACCTAATATTGCAGGAAGTGGACCAAATTGGCTTTTTGATATTGATGCACTAACAAAGCTAATGAATTACAAGCCAGTTGTTGCAGGAAATTAGTCTAATGGTAATGCAGGTACAAAAGCATGTGATGATGCAGGTAAAGCTAGAATGGAGACAGCACCTGGCAAAGATTACATTTTGCTACCATTGTGGCCTGCTGATCCACCACTCTCTTAAAATTCAAGGAGTTCTCCTGATGCTGGATTCAAACCTTCAGGAGATAATGAAAAAAAGGTTACGAAAGAACCAGGAAAAGAAGGTGGTGATGGAAACAACACTAACAAGTAATAATAACGATAGTGTTAACAGCACTAACAATATTAATACTGCTAGTGATGGAAACAACACTAACAATGTTAATACTGTTAGTTCAACTGTTAATACTGATGGCATAAAAGTTAATGCTGCTAGTAGTAATACAAGCATTAAACTTCCAAATGATCCAAATATACCTGAATTGGAAGATATTATGTACTCAGATGATTATGAAGATGTTGGTGCAGAGGCTGACATGAACAATTTGAATACATTTATGCTTGTCAGTCCTATTCCAACTACTAGAATACACAAAGATCATCCAGTTGAACAAATTATTAGTGACTTGAATTCAACACCTCAAACTAGAAGAATGACAAAGAATTTGGAAGAACATGGTTTGTTTAGTTATGTTAAGCAAAGAACAAACCATAAAGACTTTCAAAATTGCTTGTTTGCTTACTTTCTATCACAAGAAGAACCCAAAAAGGTAATTCATGAATCGAAGGATCTAAGCTGGATAGAAGTTATGCCAAAGAAGAGCTTCTACAATTCAAGCTACAAGAAGTTTGGACTTTAGTGGATTTACCAAATGGAAAAAGGGTTATTGGCACTAAATGGGTCTTCAGGAATAAAAAGGATAAAAGAGGAATTGTGATTAAAAATAAAGCAAGATTTGTTGCTCAAGGGTACACACAAAAAGAAGGGATTTATTATGATGAAGCCTTTGCCCCTGTTGCTAGATTTGAAGCAATTAGGCTATTCTTAGCCTATGCCTCACTTAAAGACTTTGTGGTGTACTAGATGGATGTTAAAAGTGCTTTTCTTTATGTTAAGATTAAAGAGGAAGTCTATGTTTGTCAACCACCAGGATTTGAAGATCCAGACTTTTCTGATAGAGTATACAAAGTAGAAAAGGCACTCAATGGACTGCATCAAGCTCCCAGAGCTTGGTATGAAACCTTGTCAACTTACTTGTTGGACAATGGGTTTCAGATAGGAAAGATAGACAAAATTTTAGTGTGGCTAAATTACTTGCAGCAAATGAGCAACTACATAAAGAAAATGAGCATTTGAAACAGACTTACATGAAACTTTTGAATTAATTAAAAAGACGAAAGTTTAGAAAAATAGACAACATGAATCATTAAATTCTCAAATTAATCAAAATTTGTCGAAAAATGCTGATTTAAAAGCTCAGCTTCAAGGAAAAGGATTTTTGCAATGCGTCATTAAAAAATGGAACTTAGAAAGATAAAAGGAATAGCAATGGATACAAAGATGCCAAAGCATCCAATCTTAGAAAACCGTCTTTAGAAGCCAAGTCTAGAAACCATTTAGTTGGTAACAACCGAATGCGTTTACGACAGAAACGACCTAGAATTTTCAAGACCTACGGTTTGCCTCCCAAGTATATGAGAACACGATTTGGTCCAAAAACATCACTCCTCCAATTATTTGCCTAAAGTTAAGAGATTCTGCTGTTGCAAAACCTCATCAGGTGAATTTACCATAACCAACTCTAGGAAATAGTCATAAAGAATCGTAGGTTCTAATTATATGGTTCATGCGTACATTCTAGAGATGCTAGAAAAATTACACAAAGACAAAACTAGGATTCATAATCATAGGGACTATGGCCCTACTATACACACTGCACTCCTTATGCTTGTACACCAAAACTTAGAAACAAAAATAGGAGTTCTCCTGTATCAAGTGTAATGAGGAATATGTCAAATGGAGAGCCTCTAGTAGAATCAACTCTAGAATTCTAGTTTCTTCCTGGTACTCCAAAAAATTTGTTTGTTTCGATTTGTCATAATTATTCTTTAATACGAAACATGATGATTGTATAACAAAGATCCTTAATAAGGTGAATTCTCGAATAGGGACTAAATTGGCCAATTGCCTAAGCTTAGAAAAGCCTTAGAAATACTTAAAACAAAAATTAAAAGAAGATGGAATCCTAAGGGACTAAATCTGCCAAGTTTCTAACTTAGGAGTATAAAAGAGGCGGCGAGTTGCTACTTGGTCAAACTTTATGAAAACTGGTCAAAGATAAAACACACACACACTCTCTCGCAACTCGCCGCCAAGAACAAAGCCTCAAATCGCTAATTTCGAGTGTTTCTTGCAAAGGTATGTATCGAACCTTAATCTATATCATTTATTATGTATGTATATCAATGGAATCGATCGAAAACACATCAAAAAGTGTAGAAAAAATAGATCTAGGGTAGTTTTAAATGTAAATGCCAATGTAGTGTTGTAAGGTGTGACTTAGTTGCTGGGAATTGTTCATAAGGTGTATATTAATAAGTTTTGATGTGTGGATTTCTATCACTAACAATAATGAATGATTTGCCCAAGTTTCTTAATGGCGGGTTGACTTTTAGAAAGTAAAAGTCGGGAGTAATGTGTGTCTTATGCGTAGGATAGCCTAGGAATGCCTTAGGAAGTGATTTGTTTTGACAAGGGAGGTGCGTGGGTTGAATTTTAAGAAATCTGTCCGAACGGCGAGTTGCTTATGTTTCTAGGTGGCGAGTTGGTTATTTTATAATTCTTTAATAACTTACTCAACCCGCTGGTTCATACGGCGGGTTGCCTAACAGCGGGTTGCCTAACAGCGGGTTGCCTAACAGCGGGTTGCCTAACAGCGGGTTGACTAACAGCGGGTTGACTAACAGCGGGTTGACTAACAGCGGGTTGATTAACAGCGAGTTGCCTTACGGCGGGTTGTCTATCAGCGGGTTGACTAACAGCGAGTTGCCATAATTTTCTTTTATTTTTATTCCAACAGGTAAACCGCCGTCTCTCGGCGGTTTGGTCGAATATTTTTGTATATTAAAATATTCAACCCGCCCCTTTTTCAAATGTAATTCATGGCGATTTGGTGCCTTCCTCGCGGCGGTTTGCTCAATTCTCCTAACGGCGAGTTGGCATTCTGCCTGGCGGCGGTTTGGGCTAAGTTTCATATTTTGGCCCATTAAGCCCAATAATCTATCAAGGCCCCTTCGAATGACCCAGTTGCTTGTCTAAACTCCCATCCGGGCTTAGTTAACAAGTAATTGATCCTGTTGGATAATTCTGCATCCTGTGCGATCATGTGTAGATTTTCATCAAACGAGTTACAACTGTTGTTAATCAATCGTGCAGTTACATGATTTTTATCAATGCTAACGTTCTCTCTAACATCGTTTCTCTGCAATGTTTGTCTTCTTTGTTAAATGCTCTTTTGCAGAAAACGATGGCAGAACAAAATGTTCCCACTCAACCTCCTACAAGAACAGATGAGCAGATTGTACCTCGCTCTCAGTGGTTAACAATCGGGAAAAGCAACCTTCTTTTCAATGCACAAAAGATTCAAAAGAACCCCATCTTTCAGATATCAGTGGACATCCTGAGTAATACCAACTTCTTCCAAGCATTCACTGCCTCAGCAAATGTTCCTGCTATCTACCTGCAACAGTTCTGGAACACAATGAAATATAACGAGAAGACTGGGGTTTATAGTTGTCAAGTTGATGAACAATGGTTCGATCTAAGTGCTGATCTTCTCAGAAAGGCATTAGCAATTACTCCTGTCATCCCAGCTCAACCGTTTGAGTTACCTCCGTCTGGTAACACTGTGATTGATTTTGTTAATGAGCTGGGGTACCCTGAACCTGTAGAAATTGTCTCCAATATACGGGTGAATTATGTGTATCAACCATGGAGAGCAATTCTAACCTTGATCAACCAGTGCTTGACAGGAAAGACTTCTGGCAGTGACAAACCCAGACACCCAGTTCTGCAAATGCTGTGGGGAATCGTCACTCAAACTAATGTTGATCATGCAGAGCTGATATGGGAAGAGTTTACTCAAGGGATCCAGACATTTTTCTCACACAAAGCAAGTCACAAAGCCAGTCTGAAGAACCCAAAGAAGAAAGTAACTCCTCTCCTCATTCCTTATGGACGGTTTTCCAAGGTGATAATCTACTACTTGGCAAGCAATAACAACATCCATCGACGTCCTGATTCTGCTGTTCATCATACTGGAGATGATTATATATTAGGAAATCTCAAGTTTGTCCCTAAAGGTGAGTCAGTTGAAGTGTTTGGAATGGCAATTCCCGATCCCCTGATAACTGAAGCCATTCAACAATCCTCGTATTATCCCAAGTATCTGGAAATGGTTGCTGAGAATACAAAGAAAACCCCTCAAGAAAGTGCAAGCGTGCAACCTGCAACAAAGCGTGCTACACCCAAAAAGCCCACAACCACCACACCAGTCAAACAATCCAAGCCAGCTCCTCCTCCGACAAAGAAACCTTCCAAGCGTAAGCTTCCACAGAAAGTTAGAAAGGGAAAGCCTACTTTCCAACTTGTTGACGAAGATGATGAAGCTCAACAAGAATCTATTCCTCAAGAAGAAGGTGATGATCCTGATCTCGAACTGGCTAAGAAGTTGAGTTTGGAAGCTCATGGGAGAAGGAGAGGGTGATGTTGATGTCATGGATAAACGAGCTCATTAAGCTTAGCTTGGATCAGGCCTTTTTGCCACAAGGTCGGGATCCTCTGTTGGAGGTGAACTATCAGGGATCCGTATTCAGAAACAACTTCCAAACTGCATGAAGTCGTAGGTAAGGGAAGGTCGTGGTAAACTGAAGAATAAGTAGCCTCATTCCCTGATCAATTGTCAAGAAGAAAAATAGAAAACTACTGATCAAGCTTATCCTTGTTAGGCGTGATCAAACTCCTCATGATTCAACAACTGGACCCTCTTTCTTCAACCTGAAGATGATACATCAGAGAAAGTGATCCATGAATCTTCATCAACATCTGATTCAGAACGAACATAAAGTGAAACAGAAGCCGCTGCTCCTAAAGGTGACAAAGATCAAGGTGAAGTAGATTCGTCTAGAGTAACATCAGAAGTAAGCATACCTGTTAGTACGCAAAGGCCTGGCTGGATTAGACACATGAACTGCACATGAAGTTGGCTGGGGGGGAACCCCTAAAGACCTTTGGGCCCAAGCAGAAGACCAGACTGTGTCAGACTCTGGAAAGTTCATTGGTCTCTTGCTGGGCCAATCTAGGAGAACATTGGATGATGAATTTCCTCGCTACAGCCTACCAAAGGTTCATGAAAAACATGATAGATCAAACAGACGAAGTGTCATCGAAGATATCAGAAAGTCATTCTGGTCTATTGTCTTCCATGAAAAGTCTAGAAGACACTGAAAACTTTGGGGATCAATTTCTTTATGACAAACCAACCGAAGATGATCAGGAGAAATCTAAAGTTGTAGATACCTGATCCAAGTCATCAAACCGTCACGTCAACCCCTCTAGTGATCGCTCCCGTCACTGATTTTTTCATCTTCCTAACCTTCTTCACTGGTCACACCTCCACCAATCAACACGGAAGCTACAAACTGTTTTGCTTTCAGAGATTCCTTTATTTTGTCAAAGAAGAGGTCTTCTGATTCATCTAAGAAGCTCAAGGGTATTCAAACTCTTACTCCTGCTAAACAAGAGGCTGCTGACATAATGAAAGCTCTCAAGGAAAGCAAAAAGAGAAGAGACAGCCTGGAACTGGAGGTCTCAATGAAGGAACTAGTAAATTACTAGGGGTTCATGATGAGTCTACAATCGTCTCTAGAGCCTCAAGTGAAAGCTGAGCATTAAAATCATTATAATCTCCGGTTACTCATTCTAATTTATTAAACTGGATCCCAAGCCAGTTGTTCCCTGATGAGGAAATGCTAATTCTTGAGTGGGGGAAGCCGATCTGGGATATATTTTTTTGTGAACATTTTGACAAAGATGATAATGAGATGGGGCATGATAATGAGAACTAAGCCTGATTCTGAGAAAAACTATATAAGTAAAAGATGAACCAGGAAATCTTACAATATGGAAAATGAGTTGACATCCCTATTGTCACTGTTCCTATCAACAAGTTTTTCATCCGTTCCTTTTAAAGATACTTCAGTCATCGATCTCTCATATTTTTTTCCTAAGACCAGTAATCTCCTCCCTAGTCAAGAATAATTTCAATACTACTTTCACCACCAACATCCGCACTACAGCAGAGCAGTTCAGTTCTTGAAATGGTCAAGTCACGGCTCCTGTGCAAATTAGTTCAGGACCTGCGCCTTCTTTGATACTCCTGGATACATCAGTTCTCAGGACTCAGTACAAAATCAGTTTCTCCAAACACAAGATGTTCTCACCATCCAAGAAAGACTATGAGATACTGTTGTAAAACCTTTGTTTAATGAGTACTTTAAATCTTCACACGAAACTGTTTCCCCAGAATCCGGTAGCTATTGTTGCTTCAGAGCTGTGATCCAGTTGGTTCACCCTTCATCACTACATTGATTCAAGATGAAAAATCCACTAGTACTTCACCAACAAATCAAGAAATTCATATATCAAGTCACTCATTATGAGAATGTTATTGGACGATCCTTATCGTTCCAATTTCAACCTAAAGTCAACTACAAGAAACATTGCCATTTGGAGCTACTTTGACGCAAATGAAAATCCAACTCCATTCGGTGTGAATACGGTATTCTTTGTTGAGATTACTATCTTAAAGATAGTTTATGGTTCTGATCAATTTTGTTCAGGCCTGTGCCTCAATTCATGGCTTCATAATCCTTGCAGTTCAGGACCAGTGCTTCAGGATATAGACTCTGGATCAAATTAGTTCAGACCTCACACACAATCGACAAGAGACCGTCTGTTGACCAATATCCTCCTCAGACCTCATTTCAAATAAACAAAAGGCGTCAGATTATGACATCTCTGGCCCCGTGCCCCCAAGGAAAAATATTGTTTCTCTAGCAGACAAAACATATTCGTCACAAAAGGAGATGGAATTTCTATTCAATCATTTATTTGAAGAATATTTCTCTTGGAATTTCTATTCAATCATCTCTTCTGTGAATATTGCTCATTCCAACAATGTTCATGCTGGAAGAAAAAAACCAATGATCAAGCATGCGAATGAACGTTTTGGACAAGATGAATTTATCATCTATTATGTACACCGGTACAAGACATTGCTGAGTCTTCCTTATGCAATATTGATAATGAAAAATATGATTCATTTCAACAACAGACCACAGTCTTGATTAACAATGGACATAGATTCATCCATTAGAACAAAGTTATTGACAATCCTACAATCCAGTACAAACAAGGACAACAGCTTGCCCCCCCCCAAACCAGATCCTGATATGTGTATGTTATGCGCTCACAGTGAGTACATAAGAAACCAAAGAACAGTAAGGAGGCATATGGTTGATTCTGCATAGATCGAAGCAATGCGTGATTGAAACTTACACTAGATTGACAAGACCAAAGTCTGGGTCTCTCGTTCGACAAACTTTTGGCAAGACAGGTGATAGCTCTAAAGTGGTTATGAAAAAAAAAGAGGATGAAGTTCGACTGTTTTCGCAACTATTTCATATACATATGCATTTCTTGTTTTCTTGTCAACTCTACATTGAACTCATGATCAAATTTTATTCCAATATATTCTTTATTTCATTAAACTCTTTCACATATATAAACCTCATTCTTTGTCATTCATTTATTTGATTTACTTTAAGGAACACTCGTTTATCCATTTTACTTATCTACATCTCTTTTACATATAAACGAGATTACTTTCATTCTTTATCATTCATATACGTCTCGTACCTAATCATATTATACCATCACATTATAGTTTATTATGTTTTCTACATTATATGACTTATCATATTTCAACCCTTTTATTAGTAATTCATATAAGCACTACTCTCAAAACAATACTTTTTCATTAAGCGACTTTTTCATAATTCAAACATCTTCACATTACCTCGCTCATACTTACATACTTTCGTCATTACTTATTAAAATGCAATCCAATGCATTTATTTTAGCTCAAGCATTTCTTAAACTCATATCATCGTACACATCTTACATCACTTACATATTTTATATAACCTACCATAGACTTTACATTACATACACATACACTTCTATACTTAACACTTTTTAGATAAGTATTTCACATTCTTAGCCGCATTCATAATCTCTTAAATCTATGGCACAATAACATATATCATATTTCATAATCATTCTATGTCCATACATTAACATTCTATTTATCGCAGGCACTTAATCTACCTTATACTAAGGCGTTCACATTCTTCACTACTTATACTTCACTCTTTTATAAATTGACCAAAATCAATTACCATTCACTTCATGAAAGTATTACTAAGTGAAACTAGACCTAATTATCTTCGAAATGGCGGGTGGCACGACTTCTAACTCTTTACGGTTTGGTTTTTAAGACTAAAAACGGATACGCCGTATCCATGAAAATGGATACGCTGTATCCATGAAAATGGATACCCCGTATCCACCCTAAACCTTCAATACGTCATCTCCATAAGTTGGATACGCCGTATTGAACCACCAGACCCAGAACCTGCAGAAACATATGCAGAAAACCCTTTTTTTGACCCAAAACTCAACTTCTGGGACTTTATACTTTACAAGGACTTCCAAAATACATTTAGACATAATAATACATCATTTTCATAATCAACTGTAGTGTAAACAACCCATAACTATGTACTTCACGGGGTTTACCAAACACCTGTTTCGACCCTTTTACATATAACTTTTGCCCATTTGCATATAAGTTCATACAAGACTATAACAAAGACTTTGACACTTGACAATAACGTTTACAAACCATTTTATGTCACTTGTGGTGTTAGGATCACGAAAAGTGTCGGTCACTTCCATTATATCGTTTGGTAGCTCGTAAATAATATTTGGAAACTAAATAGGCTAGTAAGGCCCAAGGCCCATGGAAAGCACATCAAGGGTCCATGGCCGGCCACTAGGGAGTATTTATACCCCTCTCCACACCTTGGAGAGGGTTGGCTGTTCACTTTTCTCAATTCTACTATTCTAATATTCTCCTTTTCCTTTCTCTCTCTAGAAGTGTTCATCCCATCTCTCTCTCTAGTTCTTCATTCGTTTGATTATGAGTTTAGATAATCTAGTTTTCTTCAATTGGTATCAAGAGCCATGGGGTGATATAGTTTGGTGTTGTGTGCGTTTTTAGTTTCTTGTTCTAACGTGCGTTTGGTTCGAACACATAACAAAAGATTTCATCTTTTGTGTGTTCTAATACCATAAAGATTTGTACTTTCTTGTTTATCTATCTTAGTATAAGCTATGTTTAAAAGCAAAGATTTGAAAACATAAAAAATCTTCATTTTTTTAAAGTTCTTTTGGTTCGAACTTGTTTTGAGTCTAAAATCTTGATCCGAATTTTTTTTTGTTAAATATCATAAAGTTTGTGTTTTTATGCCTCTACGAGGGTTAGAATAGCTAGTTGTACAAGAAAAATTTAAGTAAAAACGTCAAAATTGTGTTTTTAAGTGTTTTGAAGTGTTTGAAGACGGCTTTTTATACACACTGTTTGAATTCGACGATTTATACGTATTGAATTCGGCGATTTATACGTGGTTGAATTCGGCTGTTTATACGTGTTTAAATCCGGCGATTTATACGTGTGTATATCCTTTTAGTACGTGTTTAAATCCGCGATTATACGTTAGGAACATCCAACTTATTTTATAACGTACATAAATCCAGTGATTTATACATCTTGGAAGCTAACGATTTATACACATCCAAATCCAGCGATTTATACATCTTGGAATCCAGCTATTTATACAACGTCAAATCCAGCAATTTATACATCTTGGAATCTAGTGATTTATAAAACGTCAAATCCAGCGATTTATACATCTTGGAATCCAGCGATTTATACAACTTCAAATCCAGCGATTTATACATCTTGGAAATCCAGCGATTTATACCTGTCTTCTAACCGGCGATTTATACATTTTTTTAATTTGATTTATATGTTACACTTGGGTGACATATACATTTACCTTTAGAGATTTATACCATATTGCCTTAGAGATTTATATAGTTTTTTGTGATTTGTAAAATCCCATGAAGTATTTAATTATTTTCTCAGTTTTATCAAGAATTGTAAAATCTCGTGTAATCTTTTAACTCATTCACTTAAAACAAACAACAATTTAGCACAACAACCTCTTATCACTGAATGATCAAAAGGTTATCTATTCTCATCTTATCACGTCTCAAATCAAACATGGATTCAATAATTCCATTTGGACAAAAGAATACTCTTGCTGAGTACATGATACTCTCTGGTGCTGACAATCATCCACCAATGTTAGACAAAGACCTGTATGATTCTTGGAAAAGTAAAATGGAACTTTACATGCAAAACAGAGAGCATGGAAGAATGATACTTGAATCAGTTGAACACGGTCTACTCATTTGGCCTACGATTGAAGAAAATGGGGTGACCAGGATAAAGAAATGTGCTGAATTGTCTGCTACTAGTGAAAATTCAAGCTGATTGTGATATGAAGGAAACTAATATCATTCTTCAAGGTCTACCAGTTGATATCTATTCACTTGTTAATCATTACAGAGTTGTCAAGGATCTATGGGAAAGAGTTCAACTACTAATGCAAGGTACCTCATTAACAAAGTAAGAAAGGGAGTGTAAACTATATGATACATTTGATAAGTTTGCTCACATTAAGAGGGAATCACTTCATAAGTATTACTTGAGATTTACTCAGCTGATCAATGACATAAACATTTACAAAATGAAATTTGAGCAATTTAAAGTCAATACCAAGTTCTTAAATAGTCTCCTACCTGAATGGAGTAAATTTGTGACTGATGTCAAGCTTTTAAAAGAATGAAATGTGTTATAAGTTTCTTAAACTTCTCACAAAACAGCTCAAGAATCAATGAAGTGTTTGGAAGCACCCTCCTGGTGATTGATGAAGCTTTAAATGAAACTTGATGATTTTGGAGATAAATATCAAGTTTAGGGGAGGATTGTTGGGATTAAAAGCCTTTTTGGAGTTACTGCTACTAAGGTTTGTGTTACTGCTGCTAAGTAAAACTTAGTGCTATTTAGTAATCTTAATGAAAAAATATTCTAAGTAGTTAGTACTGCTAGTATAACTTAGTGCTGCTAGTGTATATTAGTACTACTAGTATATGTTAGTACTGCTAGAATAAAGTTAGTACTGTTAATGAAGATTAAATAAAATATTCTAAGTAGTTACTACTACTTGTACACAGTTAATGCTGCTGGTGTATAAGTTACTACTACTTGTTAAGAGTTAATGTTGCTCGTACAAAGTTACAACTGTTGAAAGATAAATATTGCTTGAAGATCAAGATTAGTTATGAGATAAGGATTGTTATTTATAGAATAGATCTTTGAGAATAATCTAAGTTTTAGGAATATATTGTAAATCGACTAGGACTCCTTGGTGAATAAAAGGAGGTCCTAGGGGATAGAGTTTTATGTATCTTAGTCGTATAATTCATAGCTTTAAGGTTTTGTAACCCTAATACTAGGAGAGTATTCATATTATTTGTAATAATAATATTGGAGCTTTTATTGTTGAAATTATATTGTTTTGTGTTACTAAAGAATTCTTCTTATATTAAAGATTAGATTTCGCATAATCTTTAGTATTATCAAACAAAGTTTCTTAAACTAAGTTGTGTTAGATTTATCTAGCATAACTAAACCTTAAATAAGCTTAAGGAATTCGATCATTAAAAGTTAACTAGGATCTAACATATACATTTTTTATAGACTTCTAAAGCCTACTTGAGGACAAGTAGGATTTAAGTGGGGGGATATTTGTTGACATTAAATAACATCTATTTTATAGCATCATTTATCCCATGTTATTAACCCATTTTGTATAATTATTGCAAAGAATTGTTACTTAATCATTTATATTTGAGAATTGCAGTAATTATAGAGAACTTGGTGAAAGTTAGCAAAAGACGCGCGTTTTAGAGCTTAAATGAGGATATTTTGAAAATTACTATTCAGAAGACTAATATGTCGTATCCATCAAGGAAGATACGGCGTATCCGTGCCTGCACTCACCAAAGACCACAAAGGAAACTTGTTCAATACGCCGTATCCAGAGAAGACCAATACGCCATATTGGAAATATAGTTTGTAAAGATTCTGGAAGATATCAAACGTGGTCCCTACTCCAAGAAACCCCCAATATGCTGTATCCAATCCCTTGGATACGCCGTATCGAACCGACTTCCAGAGAGTATAAATAGAAAACTCAAAAATGAGTTTTAAGTGTGCTAAATCATATTCTCGATACCTAAACCATAAAATTCGATTTTAAAGGAGAAAAAGAGCAGAAGAGGTCAAGCAACATTATCAATTCCATAGGAGACAACATGTAATTCCGTATACTTTAGTAATCGTTTAGTTTTTGGTATCATTCGTTAACTCGGTTAGTTTACCTTGGCTAAATAATTGCTCTTGTATTTATTATGACGTTTGAAGACTAATACCTTCGGGTATTAGCCATTATTATGAAGATCTGAATGTTTGGTATTGTTTATCTTGATTTCTTGATTTATCGCTAGATGCTTGTTTATGTTTATCAATATACTTGTTTACGTGCTTTTGTATGCGACCTATCATTCAACTAGATCTAGTGATACAGACCAAGTAATCTAGAGTCTGGAATAGCTCTCCATATAGTGATTTATACATCTAGACCAATAGGATCATAAATAATGACCTACCTTTGCCTTTAGATTAGTGAGATTAGTTGGACTGGCAGGTGACCATTGGGATCAACGAGTACGTTCTTAATTAATTGGTAAAGATTTGGTTAGTGGACTACTAGTGTATAAATTGCCATTAAGCAGTAAGTGGGCAAAGTCTCTATGAGCTAGGGTTTAACAAGATCATAATTGCTTTAATCCCTAAGATAGATTATAATCAGAAAATAAGGATGCTTTATGTGGATGCTTTAATTATGACAGAATTAATGTGTCTAGGTCTTAGGAAGAAGTCATGCCTGAGTCTTAAGAATGATATGCCACCTCGAGAGAAGAAATCATTGCACTTAATAAACAAACCAACGTTCTAATCAGATTAATAATGGTTAATACAGTTTTCTTATATTTAGCATGACCTCTCTTTGATCTTCTATTTATTTGCTTTTGTGGGTAAAAGTGTCTTGAAGTGATTGTAGTCATCGACCAAACCCGTGCCAGTCTCTCAGGCTGAAACCCCCCTTTTACCTGTTAGAATTAGGATTAAACTAACATAGGATTAGCATAGGTTTGACTTAGATTAGAATTAACTTAGATTAGATAACAAAAATATAAATAAATTAAGAGATTTAACCTCGCTTCAAGTGTTCGACACCCTACTTACCATGAATCTACCACCGACCAGGTACACTACCCGTTAAAGTGTTGTTTTTGGTTAAGTCGGCAAAATATAAATTTAAAACTTGAACCATAAAAATAAACACCACACAACAACACAATCACTCATCTAAATCACTCTCAATTAGATACTGTTGTTGTCAGCTCATCTTACTGTTGTGCAAAAGTAACAACCAGTCTCATACATAATATATATATATATATATATATATATATATACATATTTGATAACATCAAATATTTAATACTTTTTGGTGGTAAAATACCCCCTATATTATCTGCAAATGTTTCACTAATACTCGAAAATGAGATATTTTCTATCATTTTGTGGTTTTCAGGTGAAAGGTAGGAAAGTGACAAGAAACAAGGAAAAAAGGACCCAAAGTGTAAATATTTGAAGAATGTTACGGCGTAACACCAAAAATGGTTACACCGTAACATATATTAAGCAAGTACAAAGATCAAGGACAATGTTACGGCGTAAGACCATATCTATTTATGCCGTAACCATATATTTAGAAGGAAATCTTCTTAAAGTTGGAGTTACGGCGTAACACCATATCTAGTTACGCCGTAACCATGAAGATCCACAAATATGGAATGAAGATCACGTACTTATGGAAATTATTTGAAGGTTATGGCGTAACACCATATCTGGTTACACCGTAACAACTGCTTAAATATGAAATGCCGTGTATGATGGTTACTGCGTAACACCTTTATTGGTTGCGCCGTAACATGTTCAATACCTATAAATTGAGGCCTCATTCAAGCTATTCTGACATCACTTCCTCCATAGCTAATTGGAGAGGCGACAAAGGCTTCCAACCTTCAAAGAATTCCACCTGGAGTCTAAGGGAGATCACACTTTACTTACTTTTTGTATTTAATCGTTCAAATACGAATACTGTAAGAATTATGAGTTTTCAATCTATGATTTCTTCTATTTCTTGCTGTGTTTCCGTTACCATGAGCGGCTAAGCACTTAAAGTGCTGGCCTAGTTATGTAGTTACTTTTGTTATGATTGTTTCCTGTTAGATTATGGTTTCATTAGATATTCCTTGACTATCGTGTAACACTGGGTTTTGGTAGTACGGGTGGTTTGGACCTAGCTTGCCCCATTTGAAGGCTCTTTGTTTTATGCAAATGAATTTTTTTTTGATGACGAATCATGCTATGTGTTTAATCATGTAAATAGTATGAATGTGCGTGCTAAATCTGCCTCTAAGAAAAATAAAAAGAGAAAAGAATGGAAACCTACTGAAAAAGTGTTTAACTTTGTTGGATATAAATGGAAACCTATTGGAAGGACTTTCACCTTAGTTGGAAATGTGTGCCCTTTAACTAGGTTAACCGCCACTAATAACTTGCCTCTTAGGGTTCCCATTCCTCTTGAAGTAGTTCCACCAAAACATGTAGTAACTAGAGTATATATCAGGAGACCTAGAGTACCTAAGTCTGTTCAAAATAGCAAACCTAAGGTTGCAAAATCTATGACTGCTAACAGAATGGAACCCAGTACATCTTGAGGATCCGATACTTCAATTGCTCCATCTTCTTCTTCTCTAATCGACTGTAGGTTGTCCAAATTGTTCAATGGTATTTGGACTCCGGATGCTCCAAGCACATGACCAGAGATCGCTCTCAGCTCACCAATTTCGTTCATAAATTTCTTGGTACTCTCAAATTCGGTAACGACCAAGTCGCAAAGATTATGGGGTATGGTGATTATCAGATAGGGAACATCACAATTTCAAGGGTTTATTATGTGGAAGGACTAGAACACAATCTATTCTCAGTTGGTGAATTCTGCGACTAGGATCTTTAAGTACCTTTCAGAAAACACACATGCTTTGTTCATAATCTGGAAAGTGTTGATTTACTCTTAGGATCTCGAGGAACTAACATGTATTCTTTGTACATTGGGGATATGATGGCGTCTTCTCCTATATATCTCTTGTCAAAAGCCATTAAGACTAAGTCATGGTTATGGCATCGGCGTTTATCTTATTTAAATTTTGGTGCTATTAATCACTTGGCCAGACACGGTCTAGTACGTGGTCTTCCCAGACTTAAATTTGAAAAGGACCATTTGTGTTCTGCATGTGCCATGGCAAAAAGCAAGAAACAATCACATAAACCTAAATCTGAAGACACCAATCAAGAAAAACTATATCTTCTGCACATGGATCTTTGTGGGCCTATACGTGTTGCAAGTGTAAATGGGAAAAAGTACATTCTTTTTATTGTGGATGATTACTCTCGGTTCACATGGGTGAAGTTTCTAGCATCAAAGGATGAAGATCCTGATTTTATAATCAAGTTTTGAAAAATGATACAAGTTAGATTGAATGCAACTGTAAGGAACATTCATACAAATAATGGAACTGAGTTTGTTAATCAAACCCTGCAAAACTACTATGAACAAGTTGGCATCTCTCATGAAACATCAGTTGCGTAAACTCCACAACAAAATGGTGTTGTTGAACGGCGAAATCGTACTCTTGTTAAAGCCGCTCAAACAATGTTAATCTCTGCACAAGCTCCTTTATTTCTATAGGCCAAGGAAATTGCTACCGCATGTTACACCCAAAACCGATCCATTATACGACGACGCCATGGAAAAACTCCTTATGAGCTCTTACATGATAGAAAACCCGATTTATCCTACCTTCATGTCTTTGGTGCACTTTGCTACCCAAACAATGATAGTGAGAATTTGGGAAAACTTCAAGCTAAAGCTGATATAGGCATTTTCATTGGATATGCACCTAAGAAGAAAGCTTATCGTATTTACAACCGACGTACCCAAAAAATCATTGAAACCATCCATGTCGATTTTGATGAGCTGACGGCAATGGCTTCTGAACAACTCGGTTCAGGACCCGGACTTCAATGTATGACTCCTGCAACACCCAGTTCAGGACTCGTTCCAAACCCTCCTCCTTCAGCACCGTTTGTACCACCATCGAGGCATGAATGGGATCTTGTGTTTCAACCAGTGTTTGATGAGTTCTTCTCTCCTCCAGCTAGCGTTGTAAAAGAAGCTCCAGCTCCTGTTAAGTCAATCGGTTCACCTTCCTCAACAAAAGTTGATCAAGATGCATCTTCTCCAAGTACTTTACAAACCACTCCACAATCACAATCCCAAGAAATCCCTCTCAGTGCTGAAGAAGAGTCACACGACCTTGAGGTCGCACATATGAGTAACGATCCTTATTTTAGCATTCCAATTCTAGAAACTAATTCTAAAGAATCCTCATCATCGGATGTTATCTATACTACTGTGCACCCAGACGCTCCAATCTCAGAACACCCTATAAAATGGACAAAAGATCATCCGATACAAAACATAATTGGTGAACTCTCCAGACCTATTTCCACACGACTCCAACTACATGAACAAGCCATGTTTTGTTACTATGATGCCTTTCTAACTTCAGTTGAACCTAAGATGTACAAAGAAGCATTAACTCATTCTTGCTGGGTTGAGGCAATACAAGAAGAGCTTAATGAATTCGAACGTCTTGAAGTATGGGAACTTGTTCCTCCTCTAGATAAAGTGATGGTTATCACCTTAAAATGGATATATAAGGTGAAATTGGATGAATTGGGAGGAATCTTGAAAAACAAGGTTAGATTGGTAGCTCGTGGATACCATCAAGAAGAGGGAATTGATTTCGAAGAATCCTTTGCTCCTGTTACTAGACTAGAGGCCGTTCGGATATTTCTCGCGTTTGCTGCTCATATGAATATGACCGTCTACCAGATGGATGTGAAAACAACATTCTTAAATGGTATATTACATGAAGAAGTCTACGTTAGTTAGCCAGATAGATTTGTGGATCCAGACAATACTAATCATGTGTACAGACTGAAGAAAGCTCTATATGGGTTTAAACATACTCCACGTGCGTGGTATGATCTATTGTCATCTTTTTTGCTATCCTAAAGATTCTCTAAAGGCACGGTTGATCCTACATTGTTCATCAGACGAGAATGCAAAGATATCCTCCTGATACAAATCTATGTTGACGATATCATATTTGCTTCTACACTTCTGAACTTTGTGATAAATTTTCTAAAATAATGTGTTAAAAATTCAAGATGTCGATGATGGGTAAAATATTATTTTTTTCTAGGACTACAGATTTCTCAAAGTCCTAGATGCATCTTTTTAAACCAGTCAAAATATGCACTTGACTCTTTGAAAAAATATGGAATAGAATCTTGTGACCCCGCAGATACTCTAATGGTGGAGATATCCAGAAGGGAAAGCCGTTGACCCAACACATTATCGTAGAATGGTGGGCACCCTGATGAATCTCACATCCAGTCGACCAGACCTGGTATATGTTGTATGTATGTGTGCTCGGTATCAGGCTCGTCCTACCGAAAAGCGCATTCACGCAGTAAAAAGAATCTTTCGATATCTAAGAGGAACTGTTAATCGGGGATTATGGTATTCGAAGGATTCTGCTATTGCACTAACAGCTTCTACAGATGCTGATCACACGGGTTGTCAAGATACCAGACGTAGTACATCTAGAAGTATGCAATTGTTGGGAGACAGACTTGTTAGCTGGTCATCAAAAAGGCAGAAAAGCGCTGCAATATCCAATATAGAAGCTGAATATATTACCTTATCCGGCTGTTGTGCTCAAGTCCTCTGGATGAGATCACAACTAACCGACTATGGCCTTAGATTCAACAAAATTCCAATGTATTGTGATAATAAAAGTGTTATTGCCTTATGCTGCAACAATGTTCAACATTCTCAATCAAAGCATATCGACATCAGATTGTTAGCCTTAAAATATTGAGTCGAACAAGGAAGTTCGTTCATTAAGAATATTAGGTCTCGGTCATTCAATTATGTAACGTTGTAATAGGCTAGAAAAGAAACCGGGCTCGTTTAGTAAGCTAATATTGTATGTGTTGCGGGTTTAAGCCCAAGCAAATCCCGAGCCCGGTCCGTGTCAAAGCCCTACACGCCCTTAGTATTGTGTATGGGTATATAAACCCTTTTCCACCATGGAAAAGGGTGTTGGTTGTTTATTCTCTTACAAGCTAATATTACAATCTTCCATTTTCTCTCTTGTTTCTCTCTCTAACTTCTCTCTAAACTTCTTCATATCTTCTTTCTATTTTCTTTTTGATTTCGTGTACAAGTATGTGAAGTGAAGTGATTTTCGAGTTCTGACATTTGGTATCAGAGCCTCGGGTAGATTCGTGATTGTTTTGTGGTTAATAAGCTAGATTTTGTAGCTTATTTTGTCAAAAACCCCACGGCTCAAAGGGTTTTTGGCTTAGTGGTTTGTTAATATTCTACTTTCCTCGTTCTACTCATTAAATAGCTTATTATGTTACCATCTCATGTGCTAAATAAGCTCCAAGATTGATTAATAAGTTTATAAGGTTCGGCTTATTTGTTTGTTCTAAGTGGCGGTTTGCTTTGTTCTTAAAGATTCACAAAGCAATTCATGTTATTTGGGTTTAATACTCCTCAAGCTACTTAGTATTTAACCCTTTAGAGCTTATTTGAGAATTTATGTAGCTTATTTGGATTTTTTTGCTTATTTCATGCTTAATTTCTTTGTGGCGGTTTGATTTTAAGATTCATAGTTTATTGTGGCGGTTTGAAGTTAAGAAAGTGATGTTTTTGTTTGTTTGCCAAGGCTGTGCAAGAAAACAAAGGGAAAGAAAGCAACTTGTACTTGTTTTTTTAACTTGTACTAGTGGCGGTTTGATTAAAATAGACAGCAGTTTGAGTTTTCTTTTCATAGCGGTTTATACCAAACAGCTACATAGCAGTTTGATACAAGTACAAACGAAGAAAATTTTCTAAGGTAAAAAATGAAGCGTTACTATGGCCAAAAAATTTCTACGTAGCGGTTTGACAATTCTGTACCAGTAGCGGTTTGATCATCAGTGGCTATAGCTGTTTGATTTGAATGCCAACGGTTTGGTATTTTATTAATTGGCAGCTGTTTGTCCTCAAAGCCTGACAGCGGTTTGATCTAATATTTGCCAGCGGTTTGATCTAAGTTTTGACAGCAGTTTGAACCTTATGTTGCCAACGGTTTGCTAAAATTTATGGTGGCGGTTTGCTTAATTTCACAGTACCGAAACTCATTTTCAGTTAACCCAATTTCGATGATTCATTTTCGGTAACAGGCCATTTTCGGTGAACTTCAATTTTGGACATAACGGACTTTGGACTTGAAACGACAATTAATTAACATTCACAAACCAAGAACCACAATCACAATCAAGGACTTAAAAGATAATTAATTCATACTTAAACCAACCTTAATCTAAATCAATTTACATTCACGGTTTTCTATTGATTTTGTAAAATCCCGCGCAAGACTCAATTCTTTTCTCGGTTTCAATCATAGAATTGTAAAATCCCGTGGACGTTAATTGTATTAAGTTTACCACAACTTCAATCACAACACATCTACTTAAGATCCTTCAATCATTTTCACTTTATAATTCAACAATCATTCATCATGACTACTCTAATTTTAACTTCCACAACCAACAGTCAAATGCATAACAACATCATGGCAGATGGTTTAAGGGATCGTCCACCAATGCTTGCAACGGGAAGATATGCACAATGGCAATCATGTTTCTTACGATACATTGATACAAGACCAAATGGTGATGCCTTAAGGAAAGGCATTCTCGAAGGTCCTTACACTCCTTCTACTGTCATAATTCCAGCTGTACCTGCAACAGAAAATTCTCTAACAGTTCCTGAACGAACAACGGTTGAGACAATCCTGAATATGTCTCCTGAAAACAAAGCTCATTTTGAATCAGAAAAAGAAGCGATTCATTTGCTATTGACTGGAATTGGAGATGAAATATACTTAACTGTTGATGCATGCAAGCTAGCTCATGAAATGTGGGAAGCCATTGAAAGGCTATAACAAGGTGAATCCCTCAACATTCAAGATGTCAAGACTAACTTATTTTGGGAGTTTGGAAAATTCACCTCTCACGATGGAGAAACAATGGAGTCATACTACACAAGGTTTTACAAGATGATGAATGAAACGATACGAAACAACTTGACAGTTGCTACGATGCAAGTCAATGTTCAATTTCTCCAACAACTTCAACTAGAATGGTCAAGGTTTGTAACAATTGTCAAGCAACAACACAAATTAGATGAAGTTTCATATCATAATCTCTTTGACATTCTGAAACAATATCAAAAGGAAGTTAATGAAATTCGTGAAAGAATGGCCAAGAATGCTAACCCATTAGCACTTTTTGCTACTGCTTAACCACATCATGATCCTTATTATCAAACATCAAAGTCTCACAAATCATATGCACCAACATCAAAAACCTCACTTCCAACCAGATCTCATGCAACTACAAGACACAAAGTCAAAGAGATAGCCAAACCAATCACACCTCCATCTGAGTCAGCTTCTGAAGAAGATAGTGATCCTGAACAAGCTTAGAAGGACAAGGAAATGCAGAAAAATTTGGCACTCATTGCAAAGTATTTCAAGAAGATCTACAAATCTACCAACAACAACCTCAGAACTTCCTCAAACACCAGAAACAAGAATGTGGTTACTACTCCAAGATACAAGAATGACAATCAGACTGAACAGTTTGGGAATCAAAGGACAATGACTGTTGCTGGGGCTAGGGAGACTGTAGGCAGTCAGGTAGTGCAGCAGCTGGGATATAGTGTTTCGACTGCAAGGAATTTGGTCATTTTGCTAAGGAATGCAGGAAGCCAAAAAGGGTTAAAGACTCCAGGTATCACAAAGAAAAGATGTTGCTGTGCAAACAAGCTGGGAAAGGTGTTCAATTACAAGCAGAGCAATCTGATTGGCTAGCAGACACGGATGAAGAGATTTGATTAAAAAAATGAATTGAAGCACATTAACAAGCTTACTATGGCGAAGATCCAGGACGGAGTTCCTACAACAGACTCAGGAACTGATTCTGAGCCATTGGAACAGGTATAATACGATGCTGGATATAATGTGTTTGCCAATGAAATACAACATTCTGAGCAACCTGAATCCATTAGTAACACATGTGTAGTGGAAACGGGTGATAGTAATGTCATTCCTGATTCACTAATATGTGTGATAATGATATTCAGAATGATCAAAATGCTGTAGAATGTGATGATGAGCGTGTTGCGCTTGATAATTTATTGCAATTTAAAACTTGATGTTGATGAAAAGAAAAAGATTCAAAGCAATTAAAGAAAGCAAAACAACACTTTCTTATTGATTAACTGAGTGGCAAATCTATTCTTGCGGAAAATAGTAGAAACACTGGGGGGAATTCTCAATAGTATTGGGATAGTTTTGTCTAGTTGCACGTCAAAATAAAGATTGGAGTTTGACAGACTGAGTTTGAGAGGTACAAGACCTTAAATAACCGTACTGTTGACTATGAGAAACTTGAACATAAGTTAAATGAAACTCTAGGACTATTAGCTCAAAAAGACATTGACATAAAAGAAGGTTTAAAACTTAAAGCCTACGAAATTTCACTTGTCAAAGAGAAACACGATGAGTTAGTCAAACAGAGTCTTTTAACAAAGTCACATTACGAAGGTCTTGTCAAAGATAAAACGAAGGTAATAACGGATTTGAAACTTAAGGAAGAAAAAGACATTGACAAAATGATTTCAATGGAAAAACAATTAAAGTTTTTGAATGAAATTGTTTACAAAAGGAATCAATCAATCCAAACCATTCATATGTTAGCACCCAAATGCCCAACATTTAATGGAAGACCTACATTTGCATATCCAATGTGCCTCAAAAAGGCTCAATCTGAGATACCATGTTTGTATGAGATCCCACATGACCAATCTGATCCTGCAAAGAGACTCATCCCCGATAGGGAAGAGACTCTGACTCTTGAAACAGAGAGTCGATCAAAATTGAATAAAGACTTAGTGCGGCCTTATGACTACACAAAACTAAATAGTCTTTATGAAATTTTCAAGCCCCCGACCCAGGAATATCAAATACAGTTGGCACACGCAAATGAAGTAAGGAAGAAAATGTGGAGAAAATCCTTTGTGAAAACAAAACCAAATATTTTCAAAAACATCGATTTCTTACCAGTTTCCAAATCAATAAGCAAAAGTAGACAAGCATATAATGTCATGACCAATAACATAAATCACTTTAGAGAACTTGTCGATCAAGCTTGGGTGAAACATTCAAAAGACCATTATCGTGCACCAACTGCTCTTGACATGGAAGTGCTAATAAAAACATGTTTGATGCCTCTTACCATAAAGACTCAGAATGATAGTTTCACATTTGTTCACGAACTTAAGCAAGAAATGCATGCTGATTTAAAGTACGTTGAATCCCTTGAAAATGAAATTGACAAACTTAAATCTGATAAAGCAGAATTTTCAAACATGTATGATATACTGTTGGAAGAATGTGTGTCTAATGATGTTGTGTGTTCTTATTTGCATTCGTTATCTGATTTAGATGCTCACTCTAAGTTTTGCTAAATTAGAAAAACACTTGATTTATCTTGAACTGGCTTTACAACAATGTCAAGAACAAATGAAAAATGACACAGTTTGCAAAGAAAAAGCGTCAAAAACTGGAATATGTAAGTAAGAAGTTTTACATTGAGCTTTTACGAAGTTTTGCTAAATTAGAAAAACACTCAATTTCTCTTGAACTCGCTTTACAACAATGTCAAGAACAAATGAAAAATAACGCAGTTTGCAAAGAAAAAGCTTCAAATATATTTCAAAAAGAACGTGAACAATATTTTGAAATACAAGATTTGAAAGCTCAACTGCAAGAGAAAACATTGCAATTAAGTGAGAAAAACAAACACAATGAAAAATGCAAAGGAAAAATAAGTTGAAACTAAGTTTGATAAACCATCTGTTGTTCGACAACCTAATGCTCAAAAGGATTCCAAAACCATCAGTTTTAGGCAAACCGACTCCTTTTTCAAACTCTCTTGAGAAAAAAGTTTTTCAAAGACAAAGTTGGTTCCCAAAACTAATGTGTCAGATGGTTTATCAAAACCAGTCACTACACAGATTTTTCCTCAAACAGTAAGGCATGTTGTAAGAAACATAAATGTGATTAAACCAGGTATGTATCAAATTGACACTAGGACAACACAAACTAGAGCAGCTCAGTGCCTCAGACTTCTAGGAATACTAATCCCCGCGTGTCTACCTCTACAAGAATAAATCACAGAACTAATGTTAGCAGACCACAGCTTATGAGTACTCAAATGAAAGATAAGGTCGTGCCAAACAATAGTCAAGTGAAGTTTAAGAAGACTGAAGTAAAAGACCACCATAGGATTTCTAGTATTTCTAATAAAACAAAGTCAGTAACTGCGTGTAATGACAGTTTAAAATCCAGAACTACGAATGTTAATGTTGTTTATGCTACTTGTGTAAAATGTGTGTTTAATTCGAATCATGATGCTTGTGTTTCTAAATTCTTGAATGACGTGAATGCTAGAACTAAGAAGCTTAAAGTAATGCCTATTAGTACTAGACAACCCAAAGTCAAGAAAACAAATCTGTTGCAACACCCCCTAAGAAAACAGTTGCATCAGAATCCACTATCCAGAAACCCAAGAGTTACTAAAGGATGCTTTATAAGAAAACCAGTAAGGCATGGAAATGGTGGATATCACAACAATGCCCATCAGGATATAAATGGGTTCCTAAGACAAAAATGAAATGGGTGCCTAAAAGTAAGAATGAAAATGTGAAAAAGAGAGTTAGCTTTGCCATATATAATGTATCTAGGATAACTAATGTCTTGAAACTCACAAATAATTTAGGTTCCAATTTTTCAAGTGTTCCATCGTCCTCTAATTCTCTTGCAGATTGTTCAAATCATCCTATTCATTGTTGACTCTGGATGCACAAAGCATATGACGAGCAATCTAAAGCTGCTGTGTAATTTTGTTGAAAAATATATGGGTATTGTTCATTTTGGCA